>BGPR01001857.1:41196-51796 GCA_013235015.1 Araneus ventricosus | reverse complement strand
GTCAGTCTTCAACTTTCTTCCACATTGTCAGTCTTCAACTTTCTTCCTTTCGGAGTCGACACATTTTTTTCAACGTTCTGGAAGTATTTTGTTCAACCTTCAACGTTCTGGAAGTATTTTCAAAAATGGCTTTTAGTTGTCTGCATATTCATTCCCGAACAGTCCGGATGATAGCGTTGTTGTACGCAAACCGCAAGCCTTGCAAGTCTGATTTGAACCTTTCGAAAAGGTCGCCCTCTTTGAAGTGTTTACACGACTGAAACATACGACTCCATGCGATACACTTTTTCTCATATTGATGTTGGAGTTTGTGGTGAATTCAAAAGTCGGGACTTTTTCTCCAACGAGGAATTTCAACAAAATGCATTGCTAAACTCTCCGCGGTACCTTCTGCTTGCTCATCAGTTTGGCAACTCCTAGACAGGACTGGACTGGTTCTAACCCAAACAGGAGGGAGGGTGGAGGTTGTGGTTCCACTCTTTCAAGGCATGTGCGCCTTGTTTACAAAATGGTCTTGGTCATATTTGAGCCACCTTATATTTTTCAGATTTTTAAGTTATGAAAATCAGTTCACTGCAATTATTGAGCTTTTTCCCACATATTATGATAATTTTGAAATGATTTTTTCATAATTATTTTTTGAGCGTACGGATTTGTATTTATGGACTAGCAGATTATCACATCACAACACATTTTCGATTCACTATGAAATAATTTTTTCTCAAAAATCTGGAGATTATAACAAAAATCGTAAAAGCATGAGTCGCTGAAAACAATAGGAGAAAGATATAAAATCACAATGATTATCATAAGAAACGAAATGTTATTAAACATTCATCGTATAAAATATATTATAAATGTGATTACAATTCTAATTTACTTACAGCTTTTCCACCTGCGCCATAAGCTTTTTTGATTTTTGTTTTGACCTCCATATTTTCGAGGAAAAAATTTCTTTTTAATGCATTGTTAAAAAGCGTTTTTTAAAAGTTTTTTTATATTTATTATTATTTTTATTGAAACATTTAAATTACTGTGTAAAGTATTTTAGTTCTCAAAAATGCTATAGATGGCGCCACTGAAACCTACCGAGTTCAAACGTATATATTTTTTGAATTGATAATTGAAATTTTTAAATTTATTAAAATATTGCATTGTCATCAAGACCCAATAAATATAAAAAATTTCAGAACTCTAGTGTATTAAGAAGTGAGTGAAAAATCGATCACAAAATTCCACACTTACATATATACACACAAACATGAAACATTTCGAACTTAGTAAAAGCGTTTAAAAACAATTGCTTTAAGAAAGAAATATTTTATGCTATTTGATAATGAGAGCATCACATTCTTGCTATATAAACTATATTTAACGTCAGATATTTTTTTACTTGGAAAAACCTCACCTTTATTTATAGATCAAATTTCGACGATTTTCGTTGCCCAGAATGGCCTAGTTTCCTTTAGGCACAAACCTAATCAAAAATGATGAACAAAAAACACATACATCTATTAAATCTATCGTCTTTTGGGGAAAAACGAAATTTTCCGTTCAGGCATAAAATTTGTCAGTTTTCTGTTTCGAAGAGAAAGGTAGCTCTTTTTAATCCTTTTCACGACTAATGGGACACATACATACCGAAAGAAATTTTAAAAAATACTTTTGGGATATAAATGTTCCTTGGGCCAGTGGAAATATTTCACATCAGTTTTACCAAGTTTTGAGAAAGTACATGATATTACTACCGTAGTTGTTGCATTGCTGTCTCTTTACGGTGTTGCATCAGTTTATTTGATACTAGCCAGTGTATATGCTTAGTTTTCGGAAAATTTCACGTAATTTCAATAAAATTTTGATGGATTTATGGACGAGTTTTCTGATTTGTTTATTTTGGTTTCACAGAACTACCGCGGTGAGGCTTCACTTCCGTTTTCCTGTAACCCTCCAATTTAAGCGATCTCCAAATCCAATTGGATTCCACATCAAGCGCAAAAGTTCGAATCAATTCATTTTTTAGTACACAGAGCACCAAAAAGAGCGACAAAGAATAATTATGGCAACCTTTCGACAGAATTTGGCTCTTATCTTAAGAAAACATTGAGAGCCACAACAATAGGAACATGAAATTTAATATCTTCAAAGTATCTTTAAGCCAAAACAATAGAAAACTTCACTTTAACATTAATTAACATCCTCAAGTTGAAATTTTTTAGATTCCCATTGACATAACATTATCAACGGAAGTTGATGGGTAAGGAGGAATTCCTTCTTTACCCTAATAAACAAAACAGAAAATTCGTCCATAAATTTAAAGTATAAAACTTTTATTTTTTCTTTCTAAAATTACCCAATGAAGACTGCTGAGATACACATGGCCCAGTGATCATAACGGATGGGACATATATGTCCCGGTCTTAAACCAGGATATTATAGATTTTTGCAAAAAATAGAACACCTTTGTGTTGGCATTCTAGTATTCCCAGTTGTGGTTTTCCGCACAGGCGCTAGATGTGTTCGCCTAGTGCAGGGGTTTCCACCCTTTATTGCTTCGCTTACCACTTAATTAATCTTCATATTTTCGCGTAGCCTCCAACTGTCATATCCTCCCCAACACCACCTCCAAACATCCGCCTATTCAAAAAAGTTTTTATCTATGATGTTAAGGGCTTAGGTTAGCTTAAGAGGTATAAATTAACATTTGCTGGACTTTTTTTATTTGACATTTTATTGTTGCAATATTATTATTACAATAGTATTAATTCAACGCTAAAACAGATGAAATCAGTATTGTAATATTTTCGCATTAACTTATAAGGGTAGCTAAAAATTACACTCCGTAATAATCAACCATTGAAAAAGCATAGTTATTAAATTAGTTATTAACCTGGGGAAGCAAAATTCTGCAACTTTTTTTAATTCCTCATATTTGTTTCCGCCATTACCAACTTTTATTTCTCGTACCTCCAACTAGACATTCGTGTACCCCCAGGGGTACGCGTACCACAGGTTGGGAACCTCTGGCCTAGTGCCTCCAGATTCTGAGGGGCCTCAAAATCTATTCGACATACATCGCAGTGATAATACCACATTACATGCTTGTTTTAAGGATTCCTTGTTGCATTCCTCACAAAAAATATTATCGTCTTTCTTTTTTCTTTAAAAAATAAATAAATGAAAGAAAAAAACCAAAGAGTGGAATGTTGGGGGGGGGGGGTAGTGTGGCATGTGCCTATCATTACTAAAAAATTACCCTGCCGGCCACACTGGAGCCGTGTGTTTGTGTTCTATATAGAATGAGATAAACGGAAGATGGTAGCATTCCTTTGGTGATGCTTCCATTGTACCCAGGGTGAATGGGTCCGTTAATTGCTTGCAGAAACTCGCAAAGCGGGTTTCTTTGAAGAAGAAATGTTTATTGTCATGAATGTTTGTCATTTTGATGAATACCAAAGCAGATTTTTGCAGAAAAATCCAATGTGTCGTTGCGGCCAAGATATCGAATCAGTGGAACACATGATCATTAAATGTAAATTATGGAATAAAGTAAGAAAAAATTGGCCAAATTGGAATGTAGTCAAATTTATGCAAATCCAAGTGTGTAGAAAGGGAGCAGAAAAAATGGTTGAAAGTCAGTTATTATCCTTAATTGAGGAGCAGAACAATATTTAACCACTTGTTTCAAATGCATTTGTGCTTTATTTGGCTCATATTTATGTACAAATTGTTGACTTATGTTTTGTACTCAGACCAACACGCACTGACTAGTGGCTGACTAAAAATTTTGTATCGTCGTGACAATATGGTTACTCATGTAAACCAAAACACTTTAACTTTACAGACTCACCTGACTATAAAAATCATAAAGAACAATAAAGTACTTTCAATAACTTAATAAAAATTACAATTAAACATCTAGCCAAAAAATTTCTTCGACGGCGTCAACAAGTACAAGTGGAATGACTAGAAAAGTAGGAAACATTTCGAACCTGTCAAGCCAGAAAGCAATGCTGTCACGTTTTTATTATTTTTTTAAAGAGGGAAATTAAGAACAAACAGTTATAGTGATTTAAAATGAAATCCAGAATTCTGGCTTAACTCTGGGGGGCTGCAGCCCCATAGCCCCCCTGGATTCGCCACTGTCTAGAGCAGAGGTTCCCAACCTGTGGTACACGTACCCCTGGGGATACGCGAAGGACCACTTAGGGGTACGCGAAATCAAAGTTGGTAATGGCGGAAGCAAGAAAACATAAGGTATTAAAAGTTACAGAATTTTATTTCTCCAAGCTTGTGTGAAAAAGTAAACGCAAAACTGTGCAAATCCTAATGACTACTCTGGAAATAAGGAAAAAGAAAGGAAATGGAAACCTGGTAATTGATTGATATCCGTTTTTCATAGCTCCAGACATGTCGATATATCTGTCTTCATTTGAACCCAATTTTATAAAACTCGGCTTCATGAGAAGTGCTCAAGGATCGCATTGAAATTGTCTTCCACTTGAACAGCTGATTATTACGAAGTGTAATTTTTAGCTACCTTTGCGGAATTATTGCAGTGCTGGTTTCATTTGTTTTGGCGTTGAACTAAGACAATTATAAAAGTGGAATAAAATGTAAAATTAAAAATAAATCCTGCAAATGTTATTAATTACCGTCATTTGACTGTCCTTAACATTATTAATAAAAACTTCTTTGCATTGAGAGATGGTTGGCGGGGGTACGCGAAAATGAAAAGACCAATCAAGAGGTACGCGAGAGAAAAAGGTGGAGAACCTGTGATCTAAATTTACCAAACTCGGCACTAATATACTTTGGGTGGTGGAAATGTGCACCTCAGAACTATTTTTTCCAGAGTTTTATTAGAATCACAACTAACTAGATCTAATCACAAATTAAGCAAATTTTGGCGTATTACAAAATTATTATCTCACAATAGTGAATCTTACATAATATTCAAATTCAATTTCCCCCTATTTTTAAATAATTTTACGGGTGCTGTCTATGCAAAGAAGTTTTTATCAATTGTGTATTCAGATGCATGGAATTTTCAATAAGTGCACTGGAATTTCACTTTCTTCTTGACAATTACAACACGCACAATAGACGATCACAACAAAACACAACACATATTAGCAGAACATGACAGATGGTTGGATGACTTTTTTTTTTTGAAACTTTCAGCAATGATTATTATTAGCAATTTTATTTTGAATTGCTCTTAATTTTATTTCTTATAAAATTGAATCAGCGATGTATTTCATACTTTGCCGTTTGTCATTTTGCATTCTATAGAATGCCTAGGAAATGTGTGGAATGTTAATCGTTTCATACATTACCGAAAAGTTTTCGGCATTCTATAAAAAAGCTCAGGTATTCTATAAAATGCCGATTTTCCTACATTGTCGGCCAGTTTTGGGCATTCTATAAAAAAGCTTAGGCATTCTATAAAATGCCGGCCTTCCTACATTGCCGGCCAGTTTTGGGCATTCTATAAAAAAGCTTAGGTATTCTATAAAATGCAGACTTTCATACATTGCCGGCAGCACATTCACAAATAGACAGTCTTGAAGGGGAATTCGATGGTATTGTAATGTTTCCTTCCCGCGGCTTAATTCCCATGAGAAAAAAAGTGCCGGCCCTTTTGATATTGGCGGTAAACAGCAGGAGAGTTGCACCTGGACATCGCTAACGAGACGGGCGCAAGTAGAAGGACTTCACACAGAAGGCCGCCACAATGTCGATGAATAAATCACTGTCAGCGCGGACATTAGCGGTACCTTTTGGTGATTCCTGAATAGGCCGGTGGTGACGAAACTCAAGGACCTTCCCAGAATAAGAGGTGGACCACTCGGAAGGTGAGTTGTTGGTCAACCAGAGTACGATTATCCAGTGAAGGGAAAGATAGGAGGGGCTTCACCACTTCATCCACCCCCTGAAGGAGTGAATAAAAACTGTGGAACGGAGAGAAAAAGGGAATTGGATTTTGGAGTTTTTTGGAGGACTCTCGAACGAGTTCAGGCTCCGGAGTACCGTAGAAAGCGGTGTGATCAGCGGATTGAAAGTCCCGACTGAAGTCGGACTTTGGTAGACAACCCCGAGGAATCGGCTTCCCCGGACTCTCAGCTCATGAACTTGCGGGCACTCTTGGTAGTCTCGTAGTTTGGTATCACGTGGATAGGTGGAAGTTATCCATCCGATATTACTAGTCTTCCTGGACTAATTTTTCATGGAACTTTGACGTTTTAGAACTATGATTTGTTTGTTCCTTTGTAAATAGTCATATTTAATCAAGACTTTTCTGCGAGAAGTGTCTAATTATTGCTGTATGAAATAAAAGTACTTAGGCCAACCTAAGCTTGAATTATTTGGTCACACTTAGGCCAAGACATTACAGTATGCATTCCGAAATTGGAAGTGTACCTGCGTTACGAATTTAAATTCGATAACCAACTTATGCCATTGCCTGCGGAGAAGCCATATTTAAATGAGGGTGGCAATATTAATGACCCGATGACATCCTGTCTCCACTTGATAAAAAAAAGCTTGTTACTTTATTTATTGAGTTAAAAAAACTTGTAGGCTGTATTTTTAAGTTTATTTTTAATAATATTTTTAAAAGTATAAAGGTACTTTGTGCGGACGCCCTGTATTTCAACTACCAACTTCCCCACAATTGCATAAGCTCATTGACCTCCAGAAAGAAGGCGAAATCGTATTAGAAAGCGAAAATTTTCATATACTGAAGTTTACCGCCACAGCCGTAGTATTATCAAATAAAATGTCGCATTCTAATTTTGCTACCATCATTTAAAGAAGACGAAATCGTATTAGAAAGCGAAAATCTTCATATTCTGAAGTTTATCGCCACAGCCGTAGTATTATCAAATAAAATGTCTCATTCTAATTTTGCTACCATCATTTAAAGAAGACGAAATCGTATTAGAAAGAGAAAATCTTCATATTCTGAAGTTTATCGCCACAGCCGTAGTATTATCAAATAAAATGTCGCATTCTTATTTAGCTACCATCATTTAAAGAAGACGAAATCGTATTAGAAAGAGAAAATCTTCATATTCTGAAGTTTATCGCCACAGCCGTAGTATTATCAAATAAAATGTCTCATTCTAATTTTGCTACCATCATTTAAAGAAGACGAAATCGTATTAGAAAGTGAAAATTTTCATATACTGAAACTTATCGCCACAGCCGTAGTATTAGTCGCATTCTAATTTTGCTACCATCATTTAATTTCAAAATATTTTTGAATCGTTGAAAAATTAATTGCTTCCTCCGTTACATTTAGGTATTATTCAGAGAAAAGAGCATGACTTTTAAACAATAATAGATGCTCATTTGTGAGGCATCCGATGACTAAATTATTTCCACAGATTTAATTCAATGAAATTAATTAAATCTATGGAATACCAAATCCTTAGAGCAGTTTTCGTTATCAGAACCACATGAACAAAATTTGCAGTGGAAATTGTGTTTTAGTTGTTTCTGTAGACTAATCAATGAGACCAACAATATGTATAACACCATATTGCAGTTTTTGACGAAAAACTAGTGATAAAATCAGTGGCGGCTCGTCAGTTCAGAAACAAGCAGTGCTGCGGAAGTTGTCTAGACCTAAGTTGTAGGAAATTTTGTGCTGATTATTTTGGTATATAATGATGATATACTAAAAATTGATAGTTTTTGAGTTATAAGCAAAAAACTTATAATTTTTTTCTTATTTTTTGGCTATAACTAAAATGCCTATAAAAACTCCTGGTAATAAAACGCAGATTCGTAATCAGCATCCCAAAAAACATAAAGGAGCCAAAAAATTACAGTTCCTACAGAATTTGATTTAAAAAACTACTTAACGACTGGGCTACTGAGAGGAAGCGGAAAAAGGCCAAAGAAGAAGTCGCGGCAAACGAGAGCTGCTTCAAGGGCTGCTCTCAGTGTTCTAATTTCAATGGTAGAAAGGGCTGCTTTTTTCTCCCGACTGAGAGCTCCGAGTTGCTCAATGCTCGAAATTTCGATCCTAGGAGGGGCAAAACTCTCTGTAGTTCTGGTCTGTCTCTCTCTTAGTTCTCGATCTATTTTTTGTCTTCCTTTTACGTTTTTTATTACTTTGTTGCCATTTTCGATTATCATTGAACTCTTAAAGTGGAAAAGTAAGCCAATTAGAATGAAAACGGCTATAAATCTTTTAAAATAATTTTAGGGGGGACTGCAGCTCTGAAGCCCTAATAAACAAGCCGCCACTGTATAAAATAAACCGTGAAACTTTTTTTGAATAAACAGAAACTTCAAGGTATAGTATGTAGACTAAATTTGGTTCCGTTTGGTTGAAATATTTTTTACAATCAAGCTCCAAACACCTCACGCTATTTTATGGCCATCCTGCATGTGCCAACATAAATTTTTTAAAAAATGACGGGAGGCTGTCTTTTTCAAACAGCCGCTGACGTTAAAGGCATAGGATCACTTTACTCGCGTGACTCTTTTGCTTCTCGAAGTTTCTCGGTTTCTCTTGTTACTCGCGATACTCTTGTTTCTGGAAGTTACTCGTGATTCTCTTTTGTTTCTCAAAGTTACTCTCAATTATCATTTGTTTCTCAAAGTTACTCTCAATTATCTTCGAATTTCCCTTATTTTGCTGTTTCTTTCGTTCCCTCTCCTGCTGCTTCTTTTTATCATTTTCCTTCTCTTCTTTTGTTGCTTCTCCTGCCTCTCCTCGACCCTTCTCCCCTTTCTTGACCTGACATGATTGCGATCTCGCTCCATCTTTAACTATTAATACATTATCTCGTTCTTAACTTTTTTCTCTCATTTCCATCTCAGAAAATGGCCTAATTTACTAATAATTGCCCAAATAGCGTAGATTTCATCCTTGCCATGCGATATAGGCAGCAGATCATGGAATGGAGGTTATATGTCTAACCACACAGGCCCTCTTGACAATACTCGTATCGATGGTGTTGCTCCTCCTACTTCAACAATTCTTTTCTTAACTTCTCTATATCTAGTTGGCGTTTCCTTCTTTGTAAATTTACATTTGGAGCCATTATTGTGTTAAATTTGTCGAAACAAAATTTTCAACTCAATCGCGAAATCTCGCTCGCGAAAACATGGCAAGCGAGAGCGTCAGCCAATGGTGCGCGAGAACCTCATGCGTCTGACGTCACCAGTTCATGCGTATTTTTGCCCAACTTAGCGGCTCAGTAGTCGCTGAACTACGATTTCGATTTTGAATTTTTTTTTTGTAACTTCTGTTTTTACCCTTTATCTCTAAAATAAGACTTTAATTTTGTTTTCAACATATGTAGTTACCGAGATATAGAGGATCTCCCATATAACGTTTTTTGTGGCGTTTTGGCGTGTGAATCAAATTCCTTCCTGAGACTCCAATTGAAGGAACGTAGTCGTACATTACATTAAAAACAGAGTTCAAATTTATTTTTCGTGTTGCACGTATTTGCAACATTACCAGGATCGATAACCAATTCAGAATGGATGGCTCTTCAAAACTGAAACTGACGAAAGGGCACAATCGATCAACCATGGCTCAAGAAAAACTCACTGTTCCGGCATTAATTTCATCTAAAACGAAATTGAAGCTAATGTTGACGTAGATAAATTAATTCAAACATTTGCTAACGCAAAAGCGATAAGATCAATTTCTCCTAAATAAGTGATTGAAATACAGTACAACTGCGGTTAACTGAACTAAAGAGAGAAAGCCGTTTCGGATAACGATTTTTTCGGTTAAGCCAAGAACATCGATTCCTATTTTATATCTAATTACAATGTGTAATTTTAAAATGTTTTGAGTGTAAAACGAAATTAAAACTCTCTTTTTAGATTACACGTATGTTCTTTATTAAAGTTAACCCTCCGTCGGCGGCAATACTCATACCGCCTGACAGGCACAGGTGAACAATATCGTAATTAATATTGTTTATACCCATTAATTTCGATTTCATTATTCTAAAATTAATCACCGGTCTTCTTGGGGAGGCTTAAAAGAAAAAAGTGGGGATATCGTTGCAAATACGTTTTGCCTTCGTGATTATTTACACGCAGTAATTATATGTTTTTTGGATTCCTGATTTCAGTGGCATTTCTGGCAACCCGGGTTTCGGTAAACCGGGGTTTTATTGTATTATTTAATTTTACCTGGCAATGTATTATTATATATGTTAACGATTTATTATTGCTTAAAATGCGAGTTACTGAAAACTGCTTATTTCTTTTTTGTGTAATTTAATTACAGTTTTGGTATTTTAAAAAATCAGTAGTTTAATAATGCATGTGAATACGTCAGTAAGTATTGATGAGGGACGTATGAATTTTTCTTTGCCTAAGGGCGCGAAAAGCTCTTGCTCCAGCCCTGGTGATCGCGTTCACACACACAACGAAAAGACAGGCCGACAGACAGCCAATTATTTGACATGTGGCCAAAAATTTGACACAGATATACAAATCTGGTGATAAAATTATTTGCAAAATTTCATCCAAATGATGCATTTTTGAGATATCGTCTTCACTCACACACGGACGAGCATTTCAGACAGACTTCTCATATCTGGATATCGCCCAAAATTTG
>BGPR01001857.1:28398-41186 GCA_013235015.1 Araneus ventricosus | reverse complement strand
GGATATCGCCCAAAATTTGACAGAAATCTACAATTTAAGTGTTAAGATCACATACTAAATTTCATTCGTCTGGCTGGCTCTGTTTCTGAGATATCGAGTTCACAGACGGACATACATAATTCCTAAAATGGATTTTGCTGATTCAGGGGATCTACAACGAGGAGATTCATCAAAATGTTAGAAATCCTTCTTAAAGTTTTCCAATAAATTTATTACATACAAAAAAATTGCAAAAAGACGATGCGTTATGGTTTCTCAAGGTTTTCTGACCACGCATCTTTTAGTTTTTACTTTCTCGAATACGAAGTATACAAAGAGAAAATATTGTAATCGTCAAAAAATTCGAACTCGAGATTTTGACGAATCTCCACGTTTTAGACCTCCCTGAGTCCGAAAAACACAATTTTGGAATTATGCTTGTTTATCTGTGTGTGTGTCTGTGAACACGATAACTCGAAAACTATTAAAGATACAGGGATGAAATTTGGTATGTGAACTTGACCATAATTTGTAGGTTTCTATCAAATTTTGGACAAAATCCGTTCACGGGAAGTCTGTCTGTCTATCTGTCCGCGGTCATGTGAACACTATAACTCAAAAACTTGAATAGCTAGATGAATAAAATTTGGTACACAGTTTTATCATCATGAATGTAGGTCCGTATAAAAATTTGGGCCAAATCCGTCACAGGGTTGACTGTCTGTCGGTCTGTATAATCGCATACTCGTAAAAATTATATCTCCTAAACCATTTGGCTTAGATAAATAAAAATTGGTATGGAGTTTGCTAATAATAATTATAGATCTGTGCTCAAATTTCGTTTCAATCCATTGGAAGAAAGATGTTCAAATTGCATATTTGGTTCAAAATGCACATTGCGACTGTGTGATGGCGAGCGTTTCGCTTATTTTACTCAAGTTAGTATAGTTGGCTTTTGACCTTGGCTGCCTACGAAGTATTGTAGCTTCGGACGTGCTTCGGAAATTATGGCAACCCCCTGAACCCGAAACTTCGCTCTGACATTTTCCAGATGGAAGGTATGGTGAAATCTTGCATGATATTTGTAGTAACATTTCGTTCCAAAAACTTTATATAAAGTTGTGGTACCTCAGCGCGCTTAAAAATTGAGAACTTACGCAATTTTTTTAATTGTTATCATTTTCCTTTTACACATAATCATAAAAATGGGAGCAGGTCATTTTAAAATTATAATGACTCAGAGTTTAGGAAGCAAACAAGACAAATAGTATACGGGACATATGGCAACCCTAGTTAGAGGGAAAATGATAACATTTTTGGGAAGTATACGAGAAAGTTTAGGGGAGACCACTCCCGCTGGTTTCTAATAAAAATATAAAGAAAAAAAAAAGAAATATATAAAGAAAAAATGAAAACTTTCTTAGAAAACAATCGTTAAATTAAAGCCAAAATTTTGTGATCTAAAGTCAACGATTTAGTTACTGTTCAGTAACGGATTCCAAGACTACCACTTTTGGACGATTTTACAGCGGAAAGGGGTGTCAGGCAATGAGTCATATGAGCGCGTTTCCGGAGTTCTTTGTTAGATCACGCTCAGTAAATTGTAAACATCACCCCTCCATTCTTCACTTTCCCCCTATTTTGATGAAAATAACTCCGCCCGGCGCATGCGCAAGAGCGCGGAGGGTTTCCGAATCCGTTGCTAAACAATACATACATTACCGCCATTTAGTTACATACTGATGCACTCTAAACATTTAGCTCCTAATTAAGTTCAGGTATATTTACGTCAAGTTCTAAAGAAATATGAATCCCTGTAACCGTTCTTATAAACGGTTACAGGGATTCTTTTCTACATTTCTTCTATTTTTTCCCAATAGATTGTAAGGGTAAATTAGTTATTCTTTTCAATAAAAATTACAGTAGAATCTCCCTACAACGAAGTCTCCCTACAGCGAATTTCTCCCTATAACGAAATTTTGAATCGGAATGTTAAAAAACATTCAAAATATTCTCCATATAACGAAGTGGTTGTCTCCCTATGACGAATTTTTTCAGACCTTTATCTTTTCGATTTTTGTCATTTTTGAAGAAAGTTGCTAATTTTTGTGCAAACAAATCGCTCACACGTGCCTGTTTCTCGAACCACTCGCAATGTTCATTCCAGCGATAACACATAACAATAGTTGCAATGTGAAGGCTATTGCAGTTGTGGGGACCTGGGTTTCTACAGAGGGAGCAACATTTCTACGAGTCAAGATTCCAAGAATCGGGGTGAAAACAGCAAACGGATGTGACAATACGTATTTTATGTTTATCCGTAATAGTACATATTATTCTCTAAATTGGTGAATTGTCTTCACTTTTGAGCATTTTTTATACAATAAAAATTAGTATAATTTTAACAAATTTATAATAAATATTACTTCATTTTTAGTTGAAAGTCATAACTAAATATTCTTGAACTTAACGCATATACTAAAAGGTTTGTAACATTTACTTAAATAACTGCAAAAATCTCTAATCTCCGTATAACGAAATTTTCTCTATAGCGAATTTTTCAACTGGAACCAAGCGATTTCGTTATAGGGAGATTCCGCTGTATTTTATTAAATATGACTAATAGAACTGAGGGACTGTATGAAAATTTAGACTTTGTAATTACTTCAGCAGTACTTTTATAGACTTAGTCAATATTAAATATAATTCTTTACGCTATTTAACGCTTTTCACTAGCTGCAAGTGTAGGTCTACCTCTAACGATTTAGAAATTAGTTATTGGGACACGATTAGAGTGTATCGAGTATATTCTCGTATAAGGAGTACAACTCAACAATTAGGAAATTTATGCGAAGAAGAAGAAATGTGAAGAACTGAATTGTCAATAAATTTACCAATTCATTTGAATGTCGCCTACTTGATAATATCCGTTGCCGGCAGCTGATTCCTTTCAAACTGCGCATGCTCAGGGACTTGGAAGATCCCTGCCTTCGGCATTGCAAGTGCGTACCGGGCAAATTTTTTTTAACTGAAAAAAACATCAGCGGCTTCGCTTTCAGCAAAGCAGGCCTCTCGTAGCTACGCTTTTTCATTGAGAAAATGAAGCACATAAAATTGTTTGTATAATGATAATGATTTCGTTCTCATGATAATTCATCTCGATTCAATAGATGGCGCCTGAGAATGCGCAATTTAGAAGGAGCCAGCTGCCGGCAACCGCTTTTCTACTTGATGTCATGATGTGCAGACAATTCGAGAAATTAGTTCTCTCTATTTTTTTTTTTTCCTCAATGGACCTTATGCACCGTTTGGGTTCGAGAGTATAGAAAAACAGCTATGGAGGAATAAACAAAACGATCGGCCTAACACTGGATAGGTTAAAGACTGGCCAATGGCTGCCGCCGGCAGGTCACGTGTCAGAGGATGTGACGTCACATGCATAAGGTCCATTGGAGTCAAAGAGGCTTTCTAGCAAGCATATGTCTCAAACATACCTTCTTACTAAACCTAAACCAATTCATACGTTAAGGTTATTCCAGTCTGAGATCCTTCAGGTTAGTGTTTTTCTACCTCATGTAAGTTTTCATCATTTCATTTTACTATTTGATCTTAACAGCCTTTAAATCACATGAAAATATTTATTGTTTAGGATGAGTTTGGGATTTGAAAATAAGTTCGTGACAAATCACTGGAAACTGTGTATTTGGATTTCAACGGTAAATTAATTTAGAAGCGGGAAGATAGGGGAATAAAAATTTATTTCTCTCCCCCCCCCTAGCTTTAAATGTTTTAAGTTTATAATAATCATTTTAACTTATTTTGTTCTATTTTTTAGCATTTCAATATAATCTCTTTAAAAGACCGTTTTCACAGATGATGAGTTGAACATTTTTTCACAGAGTTAACCTTCTGATAGTCGCAATATCTAAAACACGCATGTAGTCTGCATCTTTCAGATGTCTTGAACGAATTATAGTTTGGATTTTTCTTACAGAACACTCATTAGCATTTTCATGATGTCTAATTATTATAGTTTGTGAAGGGAAAATGATAAAAATCGAATTAACACGTCGTAGAAAAGATTTTATGTCAGCGAGATCTATTGCGACTATTTAAGGATGAATATGATTGTGATTAACAGGAGTTTAATTACTAAGAACTATAACAGTTATCAATCAACAGGCTCAATACGCAACGCATCCACAAAACGGGTAATCTCGTTAGATAGTACGAAAAACGACGCTGTTAAGGGTTTAATGATTATTTGATGTGGGGTCACTACTTATAAATGCTAGAAACTAATTCGCAAATGGATGTACAGTAAAACCCCCGTTAACCAAATTCGGGTTAACAAAACTCCGGGTTATTCGAAATGTCTCTGAAGTTGCAAATCCAAAAAACAAGTGCCGTACTGTACGGAAATAATCGCGAAGGCGAGACTTTTAACAACGATATCCCACTTTTTTTTCTTTTAAGCCTCTACAAGAAGGTCAGTGATTAATTTTAGGAAACTAGAATTAATGGATATTATCAATTTTAATTGATATTATTTTCCTGGGCTTATCATGCGCGTTGCGCCCGATGGAGGGTTAAGTTTAACCCTCCAGCGGGCGCGCGTTTTCAAGAGATACTTGAATTCTGCATCGTATTACATTCTTTTATAAATTTAAGTGCAATTTTTATTTATAAAATCTTTGTTTACTATTAAGCTAATAAATAATGACGATTCATATAAAAGCTGGATTTATTTTTGTAAAACACGATATATCTATGTAATACGATGTACGATATGTCATAAAATTTGTGCAGGCGCGCCCGCTGGAAGGTTAATAAAGAACTTAACTTAGAGAGAGAGGGTTAGCTTTAATAAGTGTAGTCTACACAGAAAGTTTTGAATTCGTTTTGCATTCAAATCATTTTAGAATTGCATACTGTAATGAGATACAAAATAGTAATAGATGTTCATGGCTGAACCGAAAAAATTTTGATCCGAAACGCCACCTTTAGTTCGGTTAATCGGGGTTGTACTTTATTTATGCAGTTTGGAAGCAACTCCAAAATACGCAATTTGAGTTAGGGCTGTTTTTGCAAGAGAAATTATTCCAGAAAAAATTGACGGGAGGCTGTCTCTGCGAAACGGCCGCTGAGATTGAGGGGTGTAGACTTAGTTACCTTGCTCAACTCTGACTAAAGTAGCAGTATGTCACTATTTATTCCATGGTGTATAGTGACTATTAGTCTAGTGTGACTATCTATGTAAAACTCTTCGTGATTTTCATCAACTTTGCAACTCGACTGTGACTAAACAGTAATCACAAATTCTAAAATTATTTTTGAAATATTCAATGTCTACCTTTCTCTGTTAAATGAAATTAAAACCAACTCTGCGTTATTTGGTTGCGGAGTTAAAAAGCGTTTAACTTTAGCACGAAATTTGACATAATTCAACAATTTTTGTGTAATATTTCACGCGATCGATGAATGAATCGCCTTAGTCTGTGTGCGCGCGCATCGGTCGCTGTGACGTCATAAAAATTCTTCGTGATTTTCACCGACTTTTCAGCTCGACTGTGATTAAACCGTAATTCCAAATTCTAAAATTCTTTTTGCAATCTTCAATGTCCACCTTTCTCTGTTAAATGCAACTAGGACCAACTCTCTGTTACTTGGTTGCGGAGCTATAAGCGTTTAAAAATACCATGAAAAGCGTCATAATTTTTTCCTTTCCCGACACACCATTAGACCACTATGGAGAGACGCAAGTCTACGTCAATATACCGAAATCAAAGTAATAATCGAAAATTTAAGGTGATCCTGGATAAGGCACCTGGCATACTATCTGCAATTCCTTGATGCCAAAATCGTTCTAGACGCTCTACAGGTCAGACCGTTGGACCTAGAACTACTAAATTTGACACCTAGTTAATTCTTGGTAGTAGGTACTCATTAAGAAAGGGTTTTTCAAAAGGTTGATTGGATTTTTAATTAATTAAAAATTAATCGAAATTAAAATTAATAAAATAATTAATCGAATAATTCTAAAATTCTTTTTGGAATCTTCAATGCCCACTTTTCTCTGTTAAATGAAACTAAAACTAACTCTCTGTTATTTGATTAAGGAGCTATAAGCGTTTAACTTTAGCGCGAAGAGCGTCATTTTTTCCTTTCCCGACAAAACATTAAACCACTATGGAGAGACGCAAGTCTACATCAAAAAGTCCTAATGTTTTATTCTTCCAAAATAATGCTTCGTATGCATAGTTTATTGTGAAACGGTCAGTTTTGTACAAATGTAAATTCTTTTATGCAAGTTCAACAATCAAAACTGGGTCCACAAAACGGTAGTTAGTAACCAATTGCATAACTGCGTCCAAATACAAGTGCGTAAACGCTAATTATTTAGAGTTATTATTACTAGTGAAACTCAATTTCACCAAAGATCCGTCTTGAAGAGTCGCCTGGTGTGCATTAAATCCATGTGCGGTCAAACGTCTTTCTGCCCATGAGACAATTTGGAGAATGTGGTGCAGGCTCGCATGTCGTTCTCGCCATTTGACCACGGTTCAGACTGACAAGTTCTTCTAGTAATAAGCTTCACAGAGTTTCAGAATTGTGCATTCATCATATCAAATGAAGCCAAACTAGAAGATTTTAACCCTCCTGTAGTTGCGAGTATGTAGGAGATACTTATATCGGATCGTATTGCGTATGTGGCGGTTCACCACCACCGCGGAAGAATACAGCAACAGCGCGGATGGATACAACACCGCGGATGAAGACGGAGTAAACCGGTTCTCGCAGAGAGAACGGTTGAACGAGACGAAAAACATTCTGCCTTGCCGACGCGAACGAGTGAGCTGCTATGAGCTATTCAGCAAAGCGAACTATCCAAACTGTAAATATTAACGCTAAATTGTAACTATTATCATGTTATGAAATGCTATTTAAATATATCGTTATTCATGAAATTACTTCTTCTTATTTGGGTGCTAAAAACCCAATACGTATTTATACCGTGCTGTTTTACAAAAATGAATGCAACTCTTATTTATGTAATCTGCGTTTATTAACTCCATAGTAAACAAAGAATATCTAAATAAAAATTGCACTTAAATTTATAAAAGATACGATGCACAATATAAATACCTCCTGCATACGCGAGCCTGCTGAAAGGTTAAAAGTGGAACAGAGGATGCCATAATTTCAATACAAATCAAATGAATGCAGTATTAACACAACATGATGACAATCTATGCAGCTAATCTTCCCGCAATGGAGCGTGTTAAAATTTTAAATTATATTTTAACTTTCGTTTGCTGGTTTAATCTAAAACGGAATTTAGAGTTCGTTTTTAGTGTTTTTTCGAGCACAGAATAGATGCATTTACATGGCTGCCTCTGCTATTTAATTAGATGGCTCTATTTGGGGAATTTCATCGTTTTGATTAACCCCTTAACCTATTTTGGGAATGCTTTGTCACTTTAATTAACCAGCGGACGCGCGTTTGCAAGAGATACTTGAATTGTGCATCGTATTACATATTTATACCGTTATTCAATTCCTACTATTAGATCACACTCTCCCTATGTATATTTATCTTGTTCAAATTTTCAATCGTTAATAAAATACTTTTTATTCATCCACTCAAGTTCAAACGCATTTTTTAAAACTTGTAGTGGATGACACTTGATGTTAATACAATTTTTCAATTCTTTTTTCTTTTTTAAAATTTTTCTTTCTTGACCTAAGTAAGAATTGACTTTAAAAATTTTTTATATTACTTGTTTTATATATTTAAGTGCAATTTCATTTATAAAATCTTTGTTTATTATTAGGCTAATAAATACAGATAATATAAATAAAAGTTGCATTTATTTTTGCAAAATAACACGAGATATATGCAATAATTTAACACTTTCCTACTTTTAAAAAACGCTACTCAAAATTTTATTCGTAAGATTATTTCTTCTTAAGCTCTAACACACAATTAACTGTCACTTTAACTGGCTGAAATCCTGTTTCAACCGCTCTCACGATCGGGAATTCCCCTTTTTTCACAATACTACTTAATCTCGCTGCGATGGTTCAACTTCCTCTTTTTAAAACCATGTAGCCTTCCTATCAGACGCCCCGCTTTGGCGTGGCTTATTTCTTTTGTTGCCGGTGACCGCGCTTTGCATTTTTATTTTAAAATATGGCTTGATATTAATCAGAAATATTTAAAGCCAGCTGAAACTTATGAAGTAAATTAAATGAACTGATTTGGATTTCAACGACTGCCTGTTTACTAAGATGTCTACTCTACACTGCACATGTTGAAGTATCATTATATAAATGTGTAATACCATGCACGATATGTCGTAAAATTTGCGTAAGCAAGCCCGCTGGAAGGTTAGGTTCGCAACCCAAAATGTTTCTGGATGCCACGTAATTTTTGTATCGAATTATAATGTCTGTGAATGACTTCGCTTTAGTTTTTAATTTTAAAATTGCGACAATGGACTTTATGCATGTGACGTCACATCCTCCAACACGTGACCTGCTGGAGGCAGCCATTGGTCGGTATTAAACAGCTGACTCAGAACTGCTTTTATTTCTGAGTCGCTTATAGGCCGATCGTTTTGTTTATTCCTCCACAGCTGTTTTGCTATACTCTCGAACCCAAAGGGTGCATAAGGTCCATTCGAAGCACGTGCAGCGCACCGGCAGACCAGTTACGGGGTTAAACCATGAGCCCATTGGACATTTATGATCTTTATGTAGTTCGCGTAATTTTGAATTGCATAATCTATGAATAACTTCAAGTTTAATTTGGACGGGTGGATATAGTTGCAGTTTATTGACATAAGAGCCCTAATTAGCTATATTTTAAATTTAGAAATCTTTAATTCGATGCAGATATTATGTATTCGCAAATAAAATATAGTTAGCGAACTTTTGTTTAAAATTGTTTGTTCGTTATCTGTGTTGGTTTTTCCCAGCATGCTTTGTTTCTGTGATCAGTCGGAGGCAACTTAAGTTGACATCACGTAAAAAAAATTCAAGCGACCTTATTATTTGGTACGCACTTCTACATGACTTGCATATAAAAAGTCAAAACAGTTTTGGAATCTAATCTAGACTTATTGATTATTTTAAATCCAGAAAATCACCCGTCCTGGTATGACGGATGCAAATTGCCTCTTCATTCGAGAGATATCCCGTCAAATTTGACGTGTTTGAATAGATATATATACGAGAGAAATGTCTAACATTGATTGACAACAAATAAAATAAACATATGTTTCATAACAGGATATTTACATATTTCTTTATTCAAAAACCTCTTGGTAAACAACATTCCGTGTGAAATATTTTTCGTTGTTTAACAATTTTCCTTGTACTTCAGATGTCTAATCAAAGCAAAGGAATTCTCTGCTTGTCAAACGTTGTCAAAAAAGTATCAAATTATATCATCACGATTGCAATAAATGATCAGATGCATCGTGGCGTCCAAACTATATCACGCGCATGATATACCACTGACGCAATTTACTACCTTCTATTGAAAAACGGAAATTAATTTGAAATATATGATTAATATAATTTAAAATTTCTCGGGAACTATTGATCACAGCGAGATAAATTTTATATCAATCGATAGCGAATTTTATTTCACTATTTTAGAGCTATTAAATTTGAAATTATAACGGCAATTACTTTTTAAAATTTAAAATCGCTGAAATGTAGGTGCTCTAACAATAAAATAATGCTGTTTAAAGTCTCGCAGTGCTATGGCGCGAATTTTATTGTTGGTGACGTCAGAGCGTTACCGGATCAGTAAGAGACAGATCTGGGCTATTATATTAGTAATTCAGTTCTGTTCAAATATGTCAATTTTTAAATGGTTTCAAATTAAATCCAGGACTTCTAAACTTGCCTAATGACACGCTGGGTGAAGTACCTGGGGTTGTAAACTCAAGTTGTCTCAGATTAAGGATTTTTCTCCTAGTGCAGCTCATGTCTTTCACAATTTTAACAGAATTCAGTCATGGATCCTGGTGTGCAGACTGAGTTTGAGAAATTCTGCAAAATGGCGGACCAGAAGGTATGAATGATTCATTCTTTGAAATTTTTGCTGTATTTGTAATCAAATGATATTAGGTGCATTCTATAAGAAACATAACAAAATAAAGAATTTCTGAGTAATGGCATCCAAACGGATCCTCACTCATTGTTGCACATTTTGGTCCTATTCGAGGGAACGTATTCATTAAAATCGCAAATATTCATTTTTGACTAATGTAATACCTGCAAGGCCTTAGGAATAATAAGTGATGAACTTGGTGATAATGGCATTCTCTTTATTGCAGCACGAATGTGTAACACCACACCGCCGCCTTTAGAGCTCATGCGGCTCCTATCCGGTTTGGTATAGATGTAGGTGGACTTTATTGATTTGCAAAAAAAATACAGCATACAGAAGAATGGCGGACTATTTTTCTGTAATAAGCAATAGTAAGCAATAATTCATTACCTGTATTAAGCTGTGGTAAGCAATAATTCATTACCTGTATTAAGCTGTGGTAAGCAATAATCCATTACCTCTGTGCTATTTCGTCACCGCAGTAGTTTCCATACCAGTGAAGAAATTTGAATGCTCGATGCCCTACAGCCAGAGCCGGCCCGAGCAAAAGCGGGGCCTGGTGCAAAGTTAACTTTCGGGCCCTTGACAGAAATTTCGAACAAAATAATTTATTGCTTCTTGATATTATTACATTGCACAATTTGTCTAGTAAGGACTAAAGGAGTACATGAAAATGATATTTATTTAATTATTTTTAGAAAATTAATATTTCAGTCACACAAAAAATCGTTAATAAACCAAATAACAAAAGTAATTGCTTCATAAACACAATTTGGTATACGAATTGCTGGAATAAGTTTACAATATGTAATTTTTGTATCATTTTCTTGCATGTTTTATAGCAAAATCGTTGATAATATCATCACGATTAAGTTTTTTGGTTAATATGAATTCGATAGATAAAATGACTAAGCAAATCAATCGCTATTTTCTAATTCTATAGCTTAAGTAACTTTTTTATTATTTTTAATCTCGAGAAAGATCTTTCTGCAGATATTCTTTCCGAGATTCTTTCTGTAATTGGTAAGATCAAAATAATTTTAGAACCGAAGCAAATATTTGGATGAGAAGCAAAATAAATTATATTTAAAAAACGTTGCGATATTGTATCCTGGAAGGCAAAACTTGACGGAAAATTTTAATTTGGTTAATAAATCAATGAAATTAACTTCCATTTTGCAAAATCAATGACGGGCGCGGGGCCTTGTGTGCTCTCACCCTTCGAAACCCCCTCGGGGCAACCCTGACCACAGCCATTTTATTTGGAAACCAGTAGAGTCAATATAACCAAACTCTTGGGCTTTGTCATTATCATAATTGTCATCCACCTCATAATTGTGATTAATTATTCAAAAGAAATAGAACGTTTTCCAGAAACTTACTCGTTCTTTTGGAACACTGGTTGGAAAATGAAGAACACAGCATTCAAAACCGGATTGGATTTAAAAATAGTCAATAACAAAAGGGTCTCCTAATGGAATCATCAAATCGTCAGCATTTATGTAGAATCGAAAAGCCAAAACTGCTGTTCCTAATTGAATTGATTTGAAACGTTTGAGGAATTCAACTTGAATTTTCATGGTGAATTCCTGAAGCAGTTTTTTCCAAATCCCACCTCTGGTTTACTCCTTCCCCTTGGGAAGTATGGTCAGTAATTAAACCTTCAATTCCTATTGAACTTCAGTCTAAATTTTGTTCGAAGCTCTCAAGGAAGTAAAGCGCATCCAAACTCATTTTTTTTCAGTTATATACAGACTTTAAAGTGATAGAGAAAAAGATTTATTTAAATAATAAGAGAATCAGTTTCTAATTTTTTAAAACTTGGATCGAAGGTTTCCGACTCGGTAATAATAAAAAACTGAAGTATGATAAAAAGTATTCTGAACGGTTCAAGCAATTCTCACGATGGGAAACTACGAAGAAAACGAAAAGTGTTATACAAAAACGTTAAATCGTGAGGCGCTGGAAACAGTACGATTAGGAAATAAAGCTGCAATGAATATCGTGAAGGAAAATTCCTAAACTTTCATTAAAAGTTAAAATATGTGATTAAAATTCTAATTTTCTTAAAGTATCGCCGTGAACGTTTTGGCTCCCACAGTTTTCATTAAAAAAATTATCCTGTTTTAGTACTCTTTAAGCTCTAATAAGTGTTTCTATGTAGAATTATTTGTTTTTAGGATGAAGATTCTGCATTTTTGGTTTTTGATATTGACGATGTTGTTGAGAAAGTCAACCACTGGAGAGAGAAAATGCCTCGTGTAGACCCTTTCTACGGTAACAATTTTCTGATTTTTTTAAAACTCCGCAGTACTTTCTAACGATATTTTTATAAACATACCGAGATCTGTTAGTCGGAAACAAAACTACTGCACATATTTCCAAATAGTATTCTATTAATTCATACACAAACACATCAATATTTTTGTTCGGTATTTACAAGTATTCTAAACAACTTCAACGATTCAAAAATGAACTTTTTCAAAATTTATCCCGCATCAGATGTGAATAACCTCATCTGACCTTTATAATCTTAAAAGATTTTTTATATTCCAAATTCTTCTGTCAAAAACAACCACTGCCAGCTTTTTTTCACTTTTTCAATCGTCCTTTTACTCTAGAAATTGCTCTTTCCCTTCCGCTTGACTGGAACTTCATTCCTCCATCATTGGGGAGCCATTTT
>BGPR01001857.1:9005-28388 GCA_013235015.1 Araneus ventricosus | reverse complement strand
AGTGTGCATTTTCATGGCTTAGAATGTAATTGCAGCATTTTTAAGCAAAACAATTAATGAATAATTGAAAAATTTATGCTGGTTGACGATATGCGATTATTTTTCCGTATTTTTTCGCAACTATTTTACCTAAATGTTAGAGCACTCGTATTACATGAAGATGTCATTCAATACGTAAATCTTCCGATTTACAATTTCATCGACCAATCTTCCGATTTACACGACAGATTGGTCTCCCAAAATTGCTATGTAAACTGAAATCCCAGAGTTCGAAATTACAGTTCAACTTGAAAATAGTATTAAAGTTTTATATTTTTGTGATATCCACATGATATTGCACGGTATTCAGATTTTCAAACAACGTCGTGTAGAACCGTACAATATCTTGTTGTAACAGTGAAGACAATTGTATTATACGTAGACAATTGTATTGCACGTATTTGTCATTATTAAGACATTTAATAAATCTGCATAAAAAATTATGAATATATTGTAAAGCATCGTTTATACGTCCTTCAAGGGACTGACGCAAAACGACGTATAAATGAAAAGACGTATAATCGAAATTTAACTAAACAACTTTGGTTATCACAAACTGAATTCTACTAATGCGAATTCACTTAACTGATAATTTTAAAGTTTTCTCAAGATAGTATAAAAAATCAATGATTAAATTGTAAAATTAAACAATTTATCGTAGAAGGGAGAAAAAATGATATCTTTGCATACATGAATACTAATTATACATATCTTATACGATTTATGTGCATGAAGGCAGGCGCTTTAAAAATATCTTTAACCGTCTTCAGACGTGATGATTGTCTGTGAGCATTAAGTACAGAGTTATGAATAGAATTAAGTTCATTGAATGTTCCTTCACTATTCTTTTGGTAAAAGAAATAAGTTCGAAGTTTTTCAATGGAGTCCATTGCGTCTTCAAAGGAAGATGTAATAACTTCAACTTCGTTTAAATTAGCACCAGACAGTTTGTCTTCGATTAATTCATCAATTGTGAATAATTCCGAAGTCATGAAATCAGTATCACAGTTCGCATACTAGAAAGAAAGAAATTTTCACATTTTAGAACGCGGGAGAAGGAAAACGACGCATAACCGAAACTTTTCGTCGTATAAACGAAGTGCCTTATCATTACACTGTATACAAATGAATAGATTTTGATAAACGACGTATAAATGAGAAACGTATAAACGGTGCTTTAGTGTATTTCGTAACTTAGAGAAGATGGTTAAATGTTCCTTAATTCAATCAAGACTGTGAGTACAGTGCAAAATACTTGCACAGAAAAAAATCTTGAAAGCTTTCACTGTGTTCAGTCATCGCTTACTAATAACAACCCTTAATCGGATACCCTGTTTTTCTTTCCAATAATTTGTTGTTGCAACTTTTCTTCAGTGTTCATAAACTGATTTGTCTCCGCAAAATGTTCCGATTTGCTGTACGTTCGTCAATTACATTATAGTATCGCCTTCATAAATATAATTTTCGCAAGACTTCAAATATAGTTGCGTTGGTCTGTAATATTAAAACGTAGAAATTGATAATTGACCAAATTATCCGAAAATTAAGGCGGAACGCTCTGGATATTGAGATGGACGGGTGTCAAATCTGGACGAAGAGTTAATAAGCGGACTCATTGTGGATAATCTAGTCGATTTTGACCTAATACAATGGTCTCGCCAGTCCTCGGGCTTGGCAATAAGGTCGCGCTTTCGAAATCGAAAAATAACTGTATGTATGTGGGTTTAGTGCATGTTAAATCTGACCTCTCAGGTCAAAATTCCTTTTGTTGGTATGGCGTGGAAGTTTTAGAGAGCGGGTTGTCGGCTTAGGTGTGGCTCTCTTATCTGACCATGGTTGAAAATTACGAGTAATCTGCAGTTTAAGTTAATGCTGAAAACACACTTCCCAGTTTTCAAAAAAGTGAGAGTTAAGATTTTAGCAAATTAAAAAGTAGCATCATATGCAAACACGTCTTTTTCTTTTAAGAATATATTTTCAGTTTCAAAATAAAGAATAACTCGTCTTAATTTTTATTAGAATTCCCATATTTTTATTTCTTTCAGCCATGAAATGCAACAGTGATCCTATGCTGTTACGAACTCTGGCAGCTCTAGATGTTGGCTTTGACTGCGCAAGTAAGGTAAGGTTTGAAAGCTACTTCTGATAAGTTTTTATTAGCTACTGTTTGATTTAAGTAGGTTAAGCAGGAGTATTTTTTTGGACAATTATGATAGATATTCTTGCATGTTTATAAAAAAAATATTGAAAATAATTGGTATTTATCTTGTTGCGTAGATAAAAAAAATGAGGATGATGATGCATGCGTAGTCGCGTTATATTAATACCACCATCATTTAAATCAAACGCTGTGGGTATATAGAGATCAGTTTTAATACTGAAAAGAGAGATTTGTCTCCTTTAACCTTCCAGCAGGAGCGCGTATGCAGGAGATACTTATATTATTACATATTTACTATTGCATATTTATATTATCACGTATTACATATTTACATCGTGCTTTACAAGAATAAAAGCAACTTTTACTTGTATGGAACTAATAAATACAGATTATATAAGTAAAAACTGCATTAATTTCGGTGAAAGAACGATATAAACATGTAATATGATGCACGATAGATTTTTGACTTCAAATTATTTTTATAAAGAAATATTAATTTAGAAATTACTAATTTTTTAACCAACACAATAATTAAGAATTTCTCAATTGATTTTTCACAGTTATTTTTGCTAAGTCTCTTATTCTCATTTATAAGGATTGAGAGAATAGACTGAATGTGAAAGAAATTCATTGAAAGCTGTTAGTTGAAATAAATACATATGGATACTGAAAACTACTTGAAATGACTCTTCTGGTTTTATTCGAGCAAAATGAACAATAAAATTTTCCACAGTATTGGTATGACCATAAAATGAAATGAAAACGCTAACAGACAGACAAGCAAGCAGAATTTCTTTGGAGGGTTTCGCCCAAAATTTACTAGATTCACAAATTTGGTGTTGAGATCTCATACCACGTTTCATTCCTCTGTTTCAGTTTCAGAATTATAATGTTCATATACAATGGGGAAAAATAATTCAAATTCATCTACAATAATTTGTAAACTAACTTTTTAAATTTATCATTACTTATTACTTCATTTTCCCTTATAATTCATTTTGAAAGTTATTTATTTTCAAATTTTATCACGTGAGACATTCTTTCGCCTATGAAAAAAATGTTTCCCATATCTCTCGGATATTGAATCGTTTAATCCCTATCTCGCCGGTGTTACTCCGAAAACAGTTCCCAGCTAGGTTAAATGCCCATAGGAAAAAACGGAAGACCGGGATTGCAAAGTAACTCCACATGCTCAAGAAGTTGGAACTGGAACAAAGGGACTTTCCAGTTCTCGAAGAGGGAAAAGCTTTCTGAGAAGACAACGGATAGGGGAAATTCTCTGAAGTAACCTTCGTTTTATGCAGCCGAAGCGGCAAAAGTTAATTTTGATAGATTTGGATATTACAAGCAAAACTAAATAAGGAATTGAATTCATGCACTGAAAAAGTTGTGGGTGCAGCAGTCCCTATACACGAGCCGCCCCTGATTACAGAACTAAACCCTGAAGATTATGATCATGCGGCCTTCTGAACAACTGCCGAAGCTTAATAAGACCTTTCACTACAAAAAGTTTAAAAAGTCTAAACCCAAAAAATATTAATGGGTTTTTCCAATATACGGAGGAGCAGTATATCGTCGCTTAGCAAGCAGCACCACCTACCTCAATTTTTTGAAATTTCAAAGAGGAAGAAGATACCCAATTTTTCGCAACCAATAACGGATATTTCTGATTTTTTATTCACATCTGGTAGGGACTTGGTCTCATGTTCATAAGGGATGTTAAAAAAATTCAGAAATGTTCGTTATTGATTGCGAAAAATTGGGTATCTTCTTCCTCTTTGAAATTTCAAACTATTGAGATAAGTGGTGTTAATTGTTAAGTGACGATATTACATTCTATTGGGTAATTCAGTAATTATAAACCATAACTTTTGATGCTTTCAGCTCGGACGCCCTGTATATGTTAATCAATATATACCAATTTTTTAACCACTCAAGAGGGCACATTTTCTTGTTCCCGTAAGATGACCCCTCCCGTTTCGGAAAGGGGTTGTCGTTTTCCTTCATCTAAGAAGGCATAGAATATTTGAGATGCTTATGGATTCTACGCAATTTTTGTGCCAAATTATAAAGCTAATTAACGATTAAATTTTAAGCCTAAAAATGCGGTAATTCGATATACGTCAATATGACGGGCGCGACTTTTAAGGGGTTAAAGCTTAGCTGTTTTCTCTTCAGATGGAAATTGAGACCATCGTCAATCTTGGCGTGCCTGCCGACCGCATTGTGTATGCCAACACTTGCAAAGGGTTTTCTCATCTTCGGCGTGCTGCAGAATTAAAGGTTGAGCTGATGACTTTCGACAGCGAGGATGAACTACTGAAGATCAAGCGGCTTTCTCCATCTGCAAAGTAAGAAATTTTCATTTCGATAAATTTAACCCCTTGTGCTGAAATGCATGTCAGACTCGTGCATCGAATTACAGAATTTTTGCTACCTAAATCTGTATTTAAATTAAAGCAAAAATAAATTGGCAAAAATCCCTTGAACACGCTGAAAAATTCCATGTGTCCTTACCGTTCTTATATCTCCCCTGTGGGGGCACCACGAGTACACGGATGAGAAGTCGATAGATTAGTAAACAGGTTTTCGCTTCCTCCTGGGGGTATAGCAATAGTGGGAGTCTAATTATCTCCCACCAGTAATAGTACGCACCTTCTTCGGGAGGGGTCGGGCCGTGGCCGGTGATGACTATTATAGTCCAGTCAACGAAGGCCAAAAATCGACGAATAGAAATAAAAAAGGTGTAGTTTTGAAATTTGGCACAGTTGTTGGGGATAGTGTCCTAAACAACATACTAAAAGTCCCCGCCAGTGGGGGTTACGCGGGGGGTACAGGGGGTTTAAAGGGGGCTTTTTCAGTTTTTCTTAAATATCTCGAAAACTATTGGTTCTAGAGAAAAATAGTGAATTGTAAAAATAAACTACATTAAATTATCTACAAAAAAATCCTACAACTTTAGTTTAGAATCAATATTTTCGAAAATATGGGGAGTTGAAAAAGTGAGTATTTCTGAAATTTCTTATTGTAATGGTAAAATCAATACAAAATGCCGAAGTAACTATCTTCAGAAGAACCTCATGCCTATATAACAATTTTATAAAGGTAGTATTGTATGTGTTGAGAGTAGTGATGGTGTCGGTGCGGGGGAGGAGTCAAATATATTTGAACAGTCGTCATCACTTCCATCCGTTTCTCTCCACAAGATCAATTCTAGTCGAGTCAACGAAGGAAAAATAGAAAAAATAAATGGTATAGTTTTGAAATTTGGCACAGTTGTAGGGATTAGTGCCCTAAACAACATACTAAAAGTCCCGACCGTGGGTGTTACGCGGGGGTTTAAAGGAGACTTTTTCAGTTTTTCTTAAATATCTCGAAAACTATGGGTTTTAGCGAAAAAAATCTTTGTTTTACAATTAAACTACATTAATTTTTCTACAAAAATAGTCCTTCATTTTTTTCTTAGGATGAATGGCTTGGAATATAGAGCGAGAATTACAATAAGTGGTTGAAGAAGCTAGCATCATCTGCACTTTCAGTGATGAAGTGACCGTATTTTTCCGCATTTGTTGATAATTGGCAGTTATCGCGTCCAGATTATTGCGCTTGGGGATGCAAATGAATAAAGGGTACATCTTCGATATACGACATCACTAGCGATAATTTTGTTTTGGCGACTTTTTTCAACAGATTCAATATAGGACCCCATTGGCGATATTTTGTGTTGGCAACTTAACGATACGATGTTCGGTTAGGCCTCAAAAAGTCGCCAATAGAAGATTATCGATTGTGATGCCGCATATCAAAGTTGTTCCGAATAAAGATTTTTCTACAACATCAGATACTTGCAGATTATAAATCCATCTTATTTTCTAACTGTAATGACTGAAGTTGATAAAGATTTTATGTTCCACATTTATCAGGGCCGGCTCGAGCGGATTTTGGTCGGTGCGAGCGCTCTAGGCCCCGCTTCGTTGACTGATTTTGCAAAATGAAAATTGATTGTATTGATTTATTTAACGAAATCAAAATCTGTCGTCGAGTTTTGCCTTCTAGAACAAAATGTTACAACATTTATTTCAAAATAATTTATCTGCATTGGATCCAAACTTTGTTACTGCAGTTCTGAAAATTATATTGACATTTGCCAATTACTGTCGGGGCTTCGGAAAGATCTTTCTTAAGATAGAAAGTCATAAAAAATCCTGTAATCTAGCATTAATCAAGAACGATTTACCTTCTTAGCAAATCTATCAAATCAGAATTAACCAAAAAAAACTGTTATATTATCAACGAATTTGCTATAATGCATGAAAGAAAATGAAACCAAAATAACATTGTAAACTTATTCTCGAATTTTCTGTGTGATTGAAATATTAACTTTATTAAAAATAATTTAATTATTTGCCATTTTCACGTTCTAAACCAAATTGCGCAATATAATAAATAGAAAAAGGCAATGAATTATTTTTCTAAACGAAATTTGTTTCAAGGCCCCGCAAGTCAACTTTGCACCTGACTCCGCTTTTGTTCAGGCCGGCTCTGACATTTATCAACTATAATTTAAACTTTGAATAAAGCTCTGGAAAAAAAATTGTTCATGTCAAAATGATTGCCATTTGTAAATTTTCGTATAAAATGTGAGACTTTCATTCTTTGCAGGCTTCTTTTGCGTCTTAAGATTATTGGATCAAGCGCCAAATTATTAATGAGTGAGAAATTCGGATGTAACGAAACGGAAGTCCCTCGTCTTCTTTCAGCAGCACTTCAACATAACCTCTCTGTCGTAGGAGTGAGGTACAGAAAATTGCTAATTCAAATCTAACTTTAAATGGCTATATATTTAACCGTCTGCCCTCTTATGTAGAGTCAGATTCGACATTCTGAACGATGCATCTTTTACACAGTCTTGTTGGATAGAGCTTATTATAGAAAACATATAACAAAAACACAGATTAATTTTTAGGAATTGAAATAAATTAATAATATTTTTCAGCCTCCTAAAGCGCTAAATCAATCCTTACATTCACACGCGTATTGTATAGGTAACTGTGTATCTTATTATCTTGTGGAGTGCGAAGGGTTATGGTTACTTCTACTGTCTTACCGCCACGAGAAAAAACCCCCAGACATTAGACATCCCGATGGCGGTCGTTATGGGAACGGGATATTCCACTGTATTTTGGGGGTGAAGTTTTCTTCATTTCGTTTGGCGCAGATAGAGGAAGTCTTCGCTTTGTATTTCGGTCGGAAACGAATTCTCACCTAACGAAGAGCGCTAAGTTTGCCAAGTGTTGCGGCTGATTTTATATCCGTTTCCCGCCTTTCTTCGACTCGTCTCCGTGAGGCAACCCTGTTCAGGGTTTTCTTCCTGGCGGTGGGACAGTAGCCTGATGGAACACTTTCACATAACTATCGAGACCTGAAGGAATTCGCATGAACAGATGGTCAGGATAAAACGTAAGCATTGAGTTTTCCCAAGACTTACCATATCTCACCCAGACGGAATTTTTTGTGGGGATATATTAAACGTAATTTTGACAATTAAAGGCCAGCTGTAAGCAACGAGTTCAGAAAAAACATCTCGCTTCTTGCAATTCCATCGGTGGATTCCCGATTGGTTGAAAAAAAATCTACATATGTATAAATTGAATGAAACATGAATGTATACTGATTGTTAATGCGTAATATCTACTCAAAATGTGTGTACACTTTCTACAACTCTCAGTATTTAATCTTTTGCACTCGGAAATGTAATTATAGATGCATAATTATTCACTGATTACAAGTGCACTTATTTTATTGCTTCGAAACGTAAAAAATATTGTATAAGTTCATTTTTATTAAATTATTTATCCCGTGGAGTAAATTTGTTTTCGTAATAAATATTGCTGTGAATTGCCCAAATATATAGAGAACGAGAAAGAACAATATTGTTTAGAATACTCTGGGTATGCATTTCTATCTGATGTATTTTATTAATAATTTCAGCTTTTTTTTATATCTATCATTTTTTTTATTCTTTAAATCTTTTAGATGACAAAATTATGATTTGACTCACTTGTATTAATATTGCCAATGTGTTAATGCATTTTTAAAATTTCTAACATGTCAAATATTTAAGTTTAATAAGAGGTTCCATACTTCCGTTACCCATAAGTACTTCATTCAGATATGAATATTGCGTGAGGTACTCGACCAGAAACAAAAATATTAGTGCAAAGTAAATGATTCACGCGTTCCGTGGAGCAAATGTATAAGCGATCATTATTAGGCTTAGCGATTGGTTCCATAAATGAATACACAGTTCTTCAAACTCAAGTATTATATTGTCATTAGGAAGTTACATTATAGTCCAGTAAATCCGTCAGAAAATAGGGGTTTGCTGTGCGAAAGGTCGGGTAGTTTTGATTTTTGGATATGTTAGTGTTGGGCGCGTGTCGTAAAATCCAAGTTTTCGGCCTCGTCGAGCCAAGACGCGCCACTTGAACAAAACATCAAAATTTTGGATCTTTTCTAAATTTTTCACAATATCTCCAGAACGGTTGGTTTTACAGAAAATAATATCCTTCACAAATTTAAAGTAGAGTAAATTTGTCACAGTTTGAGCCCAAAATCAGCTCTGTAACTTAAATAGTGACCGAGACACGGGCTTCCAAAAAATCACGATTTTCTCAAAAATTTATGAAAATTGTTATTTTTCGTCAATTTTTGTTGAATATGTCCTAAACTAATATAATTGGTTTACTCAACACATACCATTCCCCATAAATGATGTGCTGATATCAATAAGCAGTGGTGTAGTAGGAACGGCGGATGTTAACTGCCACTTGTCTCACTAACTTGGTTGCGAGGGAATCTCCAGAATTGTTGGTGGCAACTTCGGAAGCGTGAAATTCAAGCGTAAAGATAAAGACATTACACTTGCTTCTGTTAACAACAGTGCTAAAATTGGGAAAGAAAAAATTACTGTGGACCCACTAACCCTCTTCCACAGAATTTGTGTCGCCAAACAGTCAGATGAAGACTTGAAAATGTTTTTCACATTTGAACTATCACCTTTCCCTTTGTCACTGTTTAATGAAGAGGGAACTAAATCGTCCCTGTTTTCAGCGGTCACACCAACCAAAATTGATGCTGTCCAAGGTAAAAATAATTTTGTAGTGGTGGATGGGGGCCACTTATTTCACAAAGTTGTTTGGCAGCGGAACATGACTTTCGGGGACATTGCTAAGAGTTATCTGACATACTTACAAACACATTATGAATAGAACGTAGCCGTAGTGTTTGATGGATATCCTTCTGATGTGAATGGAAAGAGCACCAAAAGTTCAGAACGCATTCGACGAGCAAACTTACATTCATCACATGAGATAACCTTCAATGAAGCCACATGTCCAGAAATTTCTCGAACAATTTTTAGCAAATGAAAGAAACAAGGTGCGTTTCATTGACCTCTTGAAAAAGTTTCTACAAAAAGCAAATATAACCGTTAAACAGGCAGTAAAGGATGCAGACGTACTAATTGTTAAAACTGCTGTTTCTGTTAAATCTCAGTATGACAATATTTTCTTGGTTGATGAAAACATTGACTTTTTAGACCTTCTAACGGGGTTAGCTCCAATGAAAGAGAAATTGTACTTCCGAAAATGTGAAAAAGGGAGGACGCCTGATGTGTTATACTCCACAACGTCCTTTAAATACAAATTCAGCAGAATGATTTTGTTCATTCACGCTTTCAGTGGGTGTGATACTACAAGTGCACTATTCGGCCATGGGAAAACAAACTTTTGCTCTCTTTTAGAAAAAAACCGACACCTGGAAGAAAAAATGCAAGTATTTTTCAACTCTGAAGTTACCATTGACCAAGTGGCTAAAGCAGGCGAAACTTTTCTGATTCATTTATATGGAGGTAACCCCGGAACCTCTGCATGTGACCTCAATCACTTGCACTACATGCTATTTACCCAATCAGTAACTAAAGCAAGGTCCACTCTAGCACGTTTACCCCCAACCGTGGATGCAGCACGATTTCGAGACACAGAAGTGGTTAGGACATGAGAAAAATCCTCTTGAGTGGGGCTGGGTACCTACCCGATTCGGCCTCTCCCCACGCAAAATTAAAAGGGAAGCAGCTCCTGAATCCCTCTTGAAATTTATATCTTGCAACTGCAAGAAAGGGTGCAAGAATGCTTGTGGTTGCCGGAAAGCAGGTCTTATATGTTCTTCCCTGTGCACTTGTTCTCTGGGAGAAGCTAGCGAGAACGTGTCAAACATCAATCTACTTGAGGACAGCATTGAAGATGAAGACGACACGCCATCGTCAATAAATAACTTTATATACGAAGATATAGAAGATTTATATCTTCAGCTGGATGAAGAGGACAAGGAGCAGCAGACGGAGCTTGAAGATTTCGGTCCTGGCTCATCAGAAAGGCAAAAACTTTAAATAACGTATATTATATGGTTTATGCCTAACAACTACTGTCCAAGTTTTAACTTTTGTTATATGAACTTAGTACATATGTTTTGAGACTATTTAATTGTTTTATGATGTCAAAAATTTCTAAACCGTTCTTTCGTTGAACAACTGCATATCTTGAAATATAAATCGTAGAAACATCCTATAGTGCTTTATTTATAGAAAATTTACTCGCCTTTAAAATTGATCCATATGCCGTCTGTTCTAAACACCTTATATTAGTTTAGGACATATTCAACAAAAATTGACGAAAAATAACAATTTTCATAAATTTTTGAGAAAATCGTGATTTTTTGGAAGCCTGTGTCTCGGTCACTATTTAAGTTACAGAGCTGATTTTGGGCTCAAACTGTTACAAATTTATTCTACTTTAAATTTGTGAAGGATAATATTTTCTGTAAAACCAACCGTTCTGGAGATATTGCGAAAAAATTTAGAAAAGATCCAAAATTTTGATGTTTTGTTCAAGTGGCGCGCCTTGGCTCGACGAGGCCGAAAACTTGGATTTTACGACACGCGCCCAACACTAACATATCCAAAAATCAAAACTACCCGACCTTTTGCATACCAAAATGTACCATTTTACTGGACTATTATTATAGTGAGCAATATTTGCAGCTATGTACAATCGAAGTAGTTCTAGTTCGTCATGTGATAAGGATGGCACTCATTACCATCGTATATCGTCGTTCAAACCGTCGTTTCAACTCGTCTTTTGGTATTGCGAAAAAACCTACGTCGTTGATACGTCTCGTACCGAGTTGCAGGGTTGCCAGATAAAAATAGCAAAATAAGGCTAAACCTTCTTAACAATAAGGCCAAAAAGGCCAAATTTGACAAATTGATTGAAAACGTCATTTGCTATTAGAAAAACAGCTATCCTTCATGAAAACGAATCCCACTTGATAGGCAAATGTCCAATGCTCTACTATTAAACTAAAATTTAAGTGAAAGAAATTTAAAATATCCTTGTTCTATTCAGGAGCTATTTCGTTTGACAGCTCATTATATATTATTTGAAATGTGTAATATCAAAAATTTATTAAAAAACAATAGAATAAATAATTAAAAATTGTTCTAAAAGTCATTAACGAAAATAAAGCCAAAAAAAGGCCAAAAATGAATACAAGGCCAAATGAAAATTTCTAAGGCCAAGGGCTTTGAAAAAGGGCAAATTTCCATAATTTGGCCTTAAAAGTGCCAATATGGCAACCCTGGTTCTCGGCAGCTTGATGCTCTGACGCCACTAGCGATGGCAGCGCCATCTACAGGTACTCGGCTGTTGGCCCACAAATGTAGCGCAAATTTGATTCAAACTGCGTTCAAAGATACATTCAGTGTGTTAACACCGTTCTCCTTGTATTTAATTTTCACAGCTAACGTTGTTAATAACTGGGGATAATTAGTGAGAACATGCCCGTCATACTAATCAGTTCCAAAAGGCGCGCATACCCTGTGAGATTTGGTTCGAAATTTATTTGCATATTAAGATGACCATGCGAAGTTACGTTTGTGCTGTGCCGTGACATGAATCGTATCTATTCACCTTTTAAATGAAAAGAATATCAACTTTTTTCGAATAAAGTGATATTTTAAGTTAGAAACAGCTGTGACGATGGTTGATATTTTATGTCGTTTAAAATGGAGCGTTTTATTTGTGGTTTGTTTATGGAATTGTTTTTGTGATCACTAACAATGCTGCATTGTTCTGATAACCAAACGGTTTCTAGTTTTCATGCAGGCTGCCAAATCCAAGATCCCGATGACTATGCGACTGCTATAACGATGTGCCGACAAGTATTTGATACAGCTGAAAAGAAGGGTATCAAAATGTATCTGCTCGATATAGGAGGAGGCTTCCCTGGTGTGATATCTACCCGAAATTGTTCTAGAAAAACAAATTTCGATGAAGTAAGTGTCGAGTCCCTTAGTCAAGTTTTAAGGCCATAGACAAAATAGTTATTTCTATACCCTTTTATTTAACTTTTCTTTCATGTTTGTAAAAACAGAACTTTCTAATCGATTTTTGAATCACTTTCTCATGTGCTATAATCTCGATATGTTTAAAGTTTTGTGTTCCTCCTATAGTATTAAAATATTTAATATTTTCAGAATGTAACTATCAGATTTCAATTAAATATAAAATACAAGAAGCGCTATCTGCTAGTGAATTTGAGAAAAAATTGATTTCAAGATTCCATAATATTTAAAGTAATGAATTACAAATTAAAGACTGAGAAGTAGAAAATAATTAAAATTAAAAATCTAATTTTCAGTAGTTTTCAAAAGCTCTTCGTATTAAAATTATACTTATTTTAAAATTCGAATGATCTTTAGAAATCAAAGCTTAACACGTTAGCTGCCACGTGTCTGAGATTCGAGCTATCTATCTAAATATAGATGACTCCTTATCTCCTATCTCTAAACTACAGTAGAGGAGGGGTTTTCTAATTAGATTATAGGTATGAATCGTATTCGATTCATACGGCGATTAACGTGTTAATAATAGTTTCCTCATTCCAAGTTTGTACTTTTACACATTTCTACATTGTTCTTTCATGGTAGATAGCTGGAGCTGTTAACCAAGCCATAGATGAACATTTCTCATCCGAAGGTGCATTTAAAATCATTGCCGAACCAGGAAGATACTTTGCCACATCTGCATTTACTTTCTGCAGCAAGATAATCGGGAAGAAGCAACGAATTGTAGATAATGGTGAGTATTTAACTTTAAAATGACGGTTCGGGTGCTTCCCCAGATAGCAATTTTAGTTTGCATCAAAGTTGCTCTGCAAATCTGCAGCAATTATTACTATTGCAAAGGAGTTAGTCACCACGCGCCGAACTTGCAGCAAGCTTGTTGCGCCAAACTCATTGCAAACTATAGCAAAAACAGAGTACGCTGACAAACCTCGGATTCGAACCTCCGACAACCCACTTAATAGCCAGTCGCCTTAGCCACTCAGGGACCGTTCAAATATTACGTAAGCATGTTTTTGGTAATTTTTGTCCCCCTCCCCCTTGTCAGCAAAAATAAGCACCTGCAAACCCTCTTGTATAATTACGTAAGCAACAGCACTTTCTTTTTTCCTACAAACGTATAACAGTAATAATCTAATTTTAAAAATTTTAGGACTTGATTGAAAAAAAACTCTTAACTCGGCTTAAAATGAAAAATATATATTTAATTTCCTCACAATTTTGTTTAAGAAAATTTCTTAGTTGATCACAATTTTAAAAATTCAAAAAATTCAAAAGTAATTAATGTTAAAAATATGGGACAAAATGGTAATTTATTATTTTTCAACAAACATTGACTGTTTTTTAGGTTTTATTTTCTTTATGAACGTTAAAATTTCGACATTAACAAAAAGGCGATATATAGTTTTCTTTAAAGTGCGAGTTCTATATTTAGTAAAAAAATGAAGAATTTTTCAAATTTTTTTTAAGAAGACCTAGTTAGTTTTTTTACAAATTATCATTGATTTATTGAATTAATAGAAAGAATGACGGTCTTGGGTTATGCAGTTAAAAATCGGATGTTTTTTTAAAACAGACAAAGATCAAAACCAGATATTTATAACTGTATCCAGGTCGTACTGTATCAACTTTGCAGCGAACTTGGTTTGCAAGTGGGTTGGTAGAGTATGCTTTGTTACTTTGCAGGAAGTTTGCTGCAAAGTTGTCGCATCAAGTTTGTCATGACAAGCTAATATCAAGAAAAATCACACTTGCTGCAAGTGTACATGCTATCTGGGTTCTTTTCATTTAACGACGAGGAAAACCGTTTCGGTGTTAAAGGGCTAAAACTTGGAAAATATAGCAGAACAATAAATAGATTACAGTTCTTAACTTCATATCTCCTGTAATGTTTCCCTTTTTAAATCATGACACTAGATTTTAGAAAAACATCTCTATTTTCACGTTTGTAAACACACTTTAGTATTTAATGCAGTGCGTCGCACTGGGAAGCCAGAGATCTTTCAAAACAATAGTGAACAAAAAACAAGCTAGACATATTACTTCTTCCTCCCGAGGTCGAAATCCATCTGACGCGTGTTCAGAAAAAGCAATCTTTAGCAGTAGCATAATCACACCAAGTTTTCTTCGAAACATTGCCAACAGTAGCTAAACATCATATCTCCATTCTGTCATTGCGGAGTCCTACTCTATTCCTGAAGAATTTGAATCCTGAATCTTCTCGGCATAATTAGGTAGATTATGAATTGCAAACTCTGCAATTATACGAAGTTAAAGGATTCAGTGGATTCGATTCATGCTCACGTGATACAACTAAAACCCGCACCACAGAATTTGAATTTTACATTTACTCTTCTTAGAACAGTTCTTTTGCTTTTAAAATTTTTGCTTTTTATTACGTTCATTTAGAAATATAATTCTAGTTCTTACTTAAGAACTTTTAAGGTTTTAGAGGATATGTTAATTCTTTATCTAATTTACTTAATATTCTTTCCTCATTCATATACGAAAGCGATAGTCCATTTACTTTAATCTTTATTGAACTGAATTTATAGCATGTTTAATTCATTTAAATTATTACATTACGTTATAGTTTTTAATATATTGATTATTAAATGTGTATTCATCAATGTCTTGCATTGTTACACATAAAATTTTTTCCAAGTATAATTTGGGTGTAAAATTTCATTCTACACTTCCAATAACTCACAGTTAAAAAGCACAATTTTTCGCGCTTTGATCGATTTTCTCTTTTATCGCTGCCAACCAAAACCTGACTAATTGACAGAGCGAAGCAAGGCCCTGTTTCAACTCGATTTCTCGGTATTTCGTCTGTAAATTCGTTTATTATGCAGCGAAGGCCGAACGCCTTGTTCGATTTCCTTCGAATTTGGCATGACAATTCCTTGAAGTTTTAGTGCACTGTGCTGCGGCATCCTATTCTGTTATGTATATTTGTCAGTATCAACCTCCTAATTCTTTTTGTCTAGTGGTTAAGATGTTTGACTCGGGACCCAAAGGTCCTAGGTTCAAATCTACATACTGGCAAAGTGGTGACTAGCGGACACCGAACATTCAACGACTACTTTCAGTCCCACTAATAGATGGCAACACCACAAATCACATCAATTCCATGTTCTGCTACATTCGGCAGATGGCAGCACTACAAAACTCCTACAGCAATCGGTTCTCCCATTCGAAGTCTATGACACATTTCATGGCACAAAATCTATGACGCATTTCGCAGCACAAAGCCTGCACGTGCCTGCGCACAAACAATCGCGGCAGCATTCTGCTCATATGCACGCAGCACACGTAAGTGCAATTATTTGAAGTCCTGTAAAACGACATTTATGTAAGGATTCCGTTTCAAGATGGTGGCCCTTTTAATGGTTTCAATGTTTGGCGAAAGAATCAATGGCGAGTTTGGCATCATTAAAGCATTTTAGTCATTTTTAGTAATAGAGACATTTAGTTGTAATCTTGTTAATACTGATAAAATCGGACATTTAATTGTAATTTTATTAATACTGATAAAAACATAGACTTGTATACATAATTCGTATTCGAAAAAAGTCTTTAAACATTTAAAGACGGCGATGAAGAACAGATCTTAGATTTTTTTTAAGGGGGACGAGGTTCACAGAATTACTAATGTATCAAATATTTGACCAATTCGGTGAAAAGGATGACACCCAAAATCCATACTTACTGTTCAATTAAACACAACTCCCCATATTGTGTTATACGTGAAACACGAGGGGAAATACTCCAGCTGTTTATTTCTTCTATTCAAGGGATTTGTGCTCAATTTAATTTTTCACACAAAGTTCTGAAGTGGTGAGATCTTAACATTAGATACTTCTCTAGTCTTACATTAGATAATTTATTTAGCGACCTCACCTTAGTTGTGATCGTATAGCTTTAGTTACATTAAAAGAGGAACAGTCAAATGATCTGTAGTGTCATTCAAACAACAGTCTAAAGTTAAACTAAATGCCTATTTACAATAATAATCAAGAAATTATTAAACATCTTAATTCATCACGTTAATTCAAATTAATTAAATGATAAATTACAAATAAATAATAGAACAAAGCAAAGTCCATCTCACCGGACAGGCGACAACCAGCTATACCAGAATCTTCCAAATACGCTCTACTCAACGACTGAATCGGCAACCAACTGACCGCGTCTCTCGTTGAGACCCTGCTCCAGACATTTTTCTAAAAGAGTGGTTGACCGTCGTTTCACCGGGAAGCATTGTCCGCTGTGAAAATTGCTGCGTCACTCTCAAAAGGAAAATTCCTATGGCTGACGAAATCTCTGCACCTGCTCAGAACCTTCGAAAAGTTCCGGAAGGAGAATCTGAAAGAGGTCGTTCTTGTCATGTGAGCGGCCGAACAAATCAACGGCGTGATAGAAGTCACGTGACTGCCGGTGGTGACGTAGAGAAGCGAGCGTTTTCGCTGGGAGAAGGGGACAGACGTGACTTTGAGCTTCAGCAGAGGTGGTGAGCGGCCTACTGCCAGCGGAGGACGATTTCGGACTACGCAGGGATTGACAAAGGCCCTTGTTTCATACTGACCCCTGAAGACTCAGTGGGGTTAGAGGTTCGCGCCTGATCGCTAAAGTATTACCACATTTCTTCCTGATCGTCCTGTCTAATTAAGAGCGGCATTTCAGTTCAATTTACTGTAAACATATTAAATTTCTTGGTACAAAATAAAGTGCTCTGTTTTAAAAAATGCGGATAATTTAAGCTTTGAACTGTTTTCCCTTTTCGCAGAAGAGGACACCATGTATACCATAAACGAAGGAGTGTATGGCGTTTTCGTTCACGCAGTCTTTCATCATGCCCAACCAGTCATGAAGGAGGTAAGTTAGATACGACAGTGATTAGAAAAAAAAAATTAACCCTTGTTTCTATATAAAAAATTTAATTTAGTTTTTTTCCAAATCTGTTGGTGTTTAGTTTATAGAAAAATGAATAGGAATTATTTCACCATAAACGAGAACAATAGAAGTAAAATGTATTTACGTAGTTTAAGAAACATTTTATTAGGCAAACTAGTTGTTAAAGATTCGAAAACGTAGAGAAGCGAGCGTGAAAGGAGGTTTCCATCGAAAAACCGCCGTGTAAGGAGGCTTGATGCACGTTAAATCTGTCGGGGCCAAATGTAATCCCGTTGGTGTGGAACGGAAATTTGGAGAGGAGGGTGCCGCCTCAGACTTCGTCCACGTAATTTGACCGCGGTTCAAAATTACAAGGTCCGCTCTAAAATAGCCCAAAACAGAAAGGTGTAAATATGGCTAAACGAAAAGCACAGCAGAACTAAACAAAATCTTAAATTTAACTAAACTAAACAAGAATTTTTCACATGGAGAATGAGAGTGAAGTTGGATTTTCTCGGCAATGAAGAATAGTGGGGGGCTGGCGACCATTGATAACGCATTTAGAGATCATAAGCTTTCATATTAAATAAAAATTGGGAAAATCGGTCCAATGGTCGGAACTAGAAGACTCGTTCTTTGATTTCGCCAATTAATTTAAATATATAGATGAACAGAACTCGTCACCTTGTCTTAGTATGCAAGAAAGGCGAGGGAGAAGACACTCTTGCCGGTTACAAAAATTAAACCTAGCAAACGTGTCATGCGAGGTCACTTCGGCATATTTCTCTGCAAAAAAACTTTTTTTCGCTTCAACTTAAGTCAGAATTATGTAAATATTTTCTAAGCTATTTCCCGTTTTAGATATGGCCAGGTCCCCAAACCAGGAAACGGAGCAGCATTTGGGGTCAGTCGTGTGATCCCACAGATCTGATCGTGAAAAAATGCATGATACCCGAACTGCAGGTGGGTGACTGGATTGTGTTTGAAGAGATGGGAGCTTACACATCTGCTTGCGCCACGAACTTCAACGGATTTGAAAAGACTGGAGTGAAACATGTGCTATCCGAAGAAACACTGTGAGTAGATCTCTTCATCAAGTTTCTGACTGAGACGTATAATTTGTAATCTAAGTTGGTTGGTATGCGCAGTTACGGCCATTTCGCTGTTTTCTGATAACCGTAAATGATACAGAACGCCGCCCCATGTCCCAGTGCCTGATGCCATGACAGCCTACGTACGATTATTGCTACGGAGACGACAAGAGGAAGATAACCGAATTATGAATTTTCTGATTTATTATACGTCCTAAAGTGATAATCTTTATTTTAAGGGAACTGAGTTTTTTCGTACTATCAAAATGCCGATGTTTCAATTATATTCTCATAGAATAGCGTACAATTAACCGATTCCAGAAATGACTAATATGCCATAGATTAGAAAAATTTCGAAAGCTCATAACTTAAGATTTAAAAATGTAATGAAAAGGATACAATATAATAAAAAAAATCTATTATTTTGCACTTAAATAATTTGTTTTCATTGTTTAGATATTGAATTTTATATTAAAATATATCTGTAAGCATTATGCATTTGCGAAACCTTTTTCACTTATTTCTGGGTAGTAGTATATTTTTACCGTACTTTTCTTAATATAAAATATCATTTGACTCGGGCTTCTGTTTGATATTTAACTATGTAACTAGATGACCCCTTCTTTACTCTATAGTTAACCCTTTAACAGCTGGTGTTGTTTATAAACCACATATAAAACAAAGCAATCGCAGTTTTTAAAAAATATTCTTTTTGCTCTCCATCACAAGGTTCT
>BGPR01001856.1:121572-215465 GCA_013235015.1 Araneus ventricosus | reverse complement strand
ATAATAATAAATATATATATGATCTTGGTTGATTATTTGAGAAATGCTACATATCTGCTGTTATTCAAATTATGTTCATCAGCAACGGCTTTGTACTAGGAACATCTTCTCATCGGCTTGTGAGATATCATCTGGTGTTGATGAGGGGTTATAAAAGATGTCAGCAATGTTTTTATCTGGTTCAGTTGATTTTTGAACAATGTTACTATAGTGCTTTTTCTATAAATATCTGGTGTAATGTCGCAGCCATGGAATGCATGGAGAAGGAGGATAGTTTGGGCAAGAGAAAGTTCTTTCTGCAGGTTTCTTGTAAAAAATAATTTAGCTTCTACTTTTCCCTTGCCAGGATTCATAAAATAAATGTCACTTTCTGGTGGTCCAAAACAATCAGCAACACGGTATCAGTATCAGTCTACGTCTTTCCCTTGTGATGAGAAGTTGCTTTCTCTAACCCGGATCTCACAATTTAAGTATCAGCATCCCCTATAGCGACTCTCGCTTCAGTTCCTTTAGCAGCCATTTTCTGTGTTAGTAATTGAACTTTCCTGGTCTTATTTCTTCAACGGCAAGGAAATGTTTCTGTCGAACTGTGAAAGACTGGTTGCCAGCTTTTAAGTTAAACTAAGCATAGATATGTAGATTTAGATTATACTGTCTAAATACACTCATTTGGAGCGCTAACAGAACCAAAAGACTGAGTAAAGGGATCTAGTGGAGGGGAACGGATGTGAGGGGAGGAAAGGAATGAGAAACGAATGTTCATCAAATAGGTTTGTCGGCCCCCACCTTCCTTATACCGCCACTACTCTCGACAAATGCAATACTACCCTTGTATAATTATTATATAGGCATGAGGTTATTATGAGGGCTGTTGATTCAGCACTTTTAATCGATTTTACCATTACAATAAGGAATTTTAGAAATATTCACTTTTAAATCTCCCTGTATCTTCTAAACTATTGATGCTACAAAAACGAAGTAGGAATTTTTTGTAGGAAATTTCATGTAGTTTAATTTTGTAATTGAGTGTGTTTTGATAGAGCCCATAGTTTTCGAGATATTTAAGGAAAACTGAAAACGCCCCCCTTTAAACCCCCATGTACCCCCCGCCCACCCCCTCCGGCGGAAACTTTTAGTATGTCGTTTAGGACACTACCCCCAACAACTGTGCCAAATTTGAAAACTACACCATTTTCTTTTTTTCTATTTTTCCTTCGTTGACTGGACTACAAGGTCTGTTCCTATAGAACGCTTTCGACATTCCTTGTTCGAAGTACGCCTTATCTCCTGTCTTAGAACCTCAAAGAATCCTTGTTGCTTGAGGGTTCGTGGGAACGTTCCGGAGAAATATCGGTAAATGCTCGGACATCAAAGGAAGCGAGTCGAAAGATGGAGATCTAGGATTGTGGATGCGCCGTGGGAACGGTGAGTCTGGTCGAATTCCGACCGGCACTAAATCTCCAATGACGCAAGTGGGTCGTCGAAAAAAGAACCATGAGCTTCACACATGGGTCTGTTACGCATGAAATCTAATGTCGTGGGTCATACATCCTTACGTTTGTGTGGGGTAAAAGTTTGAAAAGCGGAATGTAGTTTCTTGCGTGGTCAGGGTCATCATCTGACTTTGGTTCACATTTGAGTCCGTCCCAAAATAGACCTCGTATAGCTCCCAATCGGCACGTCAATCTAACAAACCATTTCTTACAAAAATTTAACAGTAGAAAAAGTCAGAAATAAAACATTAAACGAGTACAAGGCGAGAAATAAATTAGTACAAACATGAAATAATTGGGAAAAAACAAAAAAAAGTAATATGAAAAAACTTTAAAAAATGTTCCATTAAATTTTCATATTTTTATAAAATAAAAAAATTTCAAAATAGCGTACCATTCCTCACTGTCGTTCTGAATATTTGACTTATACTAACATTATTTTCCCGCCATTAAGCTAATAAACATCAGAGATATGTGTTAGACATGAAATATTCCAGGATCAAACAAGACATTTGCAGATTGGGCGCTGCCAATAGATTATTATTTTCAAAGAATGTGCATTTTATAATAGAATGTTTTTAAAACTATTTGCTTTCAGAAACTTCCAAAATGGTATTATGTTACTAAAAGATATAATTGAATTAGTTCAAAATTGTGCGAGTTTAATAGAATAGGCTAACTTTTGCAACTAATACATCTCCATACGAACGAAGCTAGACACACAAATCGTGCTTAGAAGAGATATTCAAATAAATATTACCTTTTGAAGTTCTCTCCTTTTGAGACGCCTTTAGAGTAGGTCGAAGTGGCCTAGTGGTAAGGTCTCGCCTTTCGGGCCGGAGGGTTCGAGGCTCGAAACCCGATTCCACAGAAGATCCGCCGCCTACGGGGCCTGCTGCACGCTAAATCATACGCAGAGGCCAAACGCCCTCCCACTGGTGTGGAAGTTTGGAAAGGGGAGTGCCAGCTCATGCGTCGTCCTCGTCATCTGATCGCGGGTCAAAAGTACGAGGTCCGTCCCAAAATAGCCATCGCGTTGCTTCAAAACAGAGGTTAATAGAACTAAACTAACCTGAACCTTTAGAGTCTATAAACGAATCATGAATATACATATTCTTAAACTCTGTTAACTTGAATTATTTTTATCCGTCTAAGTGGCCTGTGAACAAGACCAGTGAAGCAATTTATTTCGGCCTGCAATTTAATGAGTACACGAAACGATTCTATGAATTATTTTCCAACAAACACTTGTTTCTTAAAAAAACAAAAAAAAACTGCTTCTACTTTTTTATGCATTATGTATTGGCCATTTTAAAACTTTGTCCTGACAAGAATTCTAACTGTAGCTTGTTTATCGATAGTTCTGCAGAAGATTACAGCACAGAAAAGCTTCTAAACGTAAAGATTAAGTCACTTTAAACAAAAAAGTTACGTAAACATGTGAAGTTAAGTAAGGAACTTAACGAGATATTGTAGACTTTCGTAAAGTTTGACATGAATTGTTAATCCACCCCAAAGTAAGCAAACGATGTTGGGGAACTCCTGAGTCAATTTTTAAAGCACAGACGCCAATCTTGAAGGCAGGCAGATGTTTACATCTATCGTGGCGGAATCTCACGAGGTTCATAACTGTCTCTATGTGAAAATACGGTAAGTTTAAATTGCTTCCGTTACTCAATATCGGAATTTAAAATTACTAGTATGTGTGTGTGTGTTGTGATTTTCCAATATAAGCCTTGTTCTTTGATTTATTGATTTAAACAAATCTATGCGATTTTCTCTCTAAAATAATATTCGTAGTGTGTTTAACACTCAAAGCCTAAAAAAGAATTCTTTATGCACACTAGAAGAACAAAGTTCTATATTTCCTTAGTTGTGGAGCGAAAATCAACATATAATTTTCTTAACCTTACTTTGAAGTTAAATATTCTGTTAAAATTTAAGAAGGGATTAAGAGAAATTTTCACGACGTTGAAATATTTCTATTAAAGATGTATTGGAAATCATCATTTGTTGAAATGAGATTTAATACTAAGATAAACCTTCAAAAGTTTGATACTTTTCGTCAGATTCTCTAAAAAAAATTATGCCGAAAAAATTCCCGAATGGTACTATTTCACTGGTACTTAATTGAATAATGCATAAAAATGATGAGATATCGAAAAATTCATTTGGCTAATAATTCCTTAATTTTCTATGAATCTCACTGGAAATCTCTAACAAAAATTAAATTAAATAAAAGGTAAAACAAAGGAAATTTTTAAGTCTCAAAGAGCATTTTAGAAAAAGTGAATCGTGTACTTAATTATATTATTACTTATTTCTTATAAAGCAAATTCAATTTTAACAGTATTATCCATTTATTCACTAAGAAAAGTTCACAAAAAGAGATACGAATTTGTGACTTTCAAAAACAAAGAAACTGTAAAGTACAAAATAGTATTTTTGACTTTCAAAAGGGAACTCCATTTTTAAAAATAGAATTCTACACCAAAGAAACCAAGGTGATTACAATTCGAGATGAACAACTTCCAAAGTTCAAGTTTTTAAGAAAAAGAAGAAACGTTTATATTTTCGATATATTATCATTTTACTCCTGCATCGTTTTTTAGTTCCTGAAATTGTAAATGTTTGAGTGGAAAGCTTTATTTCCCCTTCTTTTTTATCTCTAATCATCCTTCCAATATGCTGATGAATTATAAAAGGAGTTAGCCGCCTTCGGCGACCAGATGTTCGCCCTTAATATTAATAGCTTGGCGAATTAGCGGTTGTAGAGGTTGAGGGACTCTGCCAAAGTTGTATTTTGAGATATATTTTAAAAATGGAGGGTGGTGTGGGCAGGCGACCATTAATGACATATCTAGGGATCATAAACTTTCATATGAAATAAAAATTGTCGAAATCGGTCCAGTGGTTGGAACTAGGGGACTCTCTCAAGGTTTTCCCCAAGAGAATGTACAGTGAAGTAGTGCTTTTTCGATTTCTCCCGAAAATAGAGAATGGTGGGGGTGGCATATATAAGGGTCATAAGCTTTTATATGACATAAAATGTGTTGAACCCAGTCCAGTGGCTGTGGTTAGAGGAGTGTCTGAAGTTTTTCCCATAAAAAATGTACATGGAAGTAATGTTTTTTCGATTTCTCTCGAAAATGGAGAGTGGTGGGGATAGGTGACCATTGATGACATATCTAGAGATCATAAGCTTTCATATGACATAAAAATTGTCGAAATAGGTCCAGTGGTTGGAGGTGGGCGCTGCTTATTTCGTTTTGCCAATTTTTTTAAATATAAAGATAGCCGTTTATGTAGAATTCTATACTCAGTGCTCTTTGCCTCTAATTTCGATTTCATAGAATTTTGCGCGCTTAAAAAATTGTTAAATTTTTATTGTAGATATAAACTTACACAAATTATCATCGGTCGTTAGTTGGTCTTGAGATTGCACATTGACAATGGATGCTCGTATCCTTAAGCTCGCTTATTTCTAGATTGGCGATTCACCACAATCTAAATAAAATAATTATCACCAAAGAACTGTAAATAGATAATGAACTTCAAGCAAAACTTGCTCTTCGCTATCCCTATGAAAACTTAAAAACAAATAAGGAAGTGAATCCTCCTGTAACAAATTTAAATACTAAATAAAAATGCTAGTGGTAATTTGTATTTGTTTTACTTCAGTATGTTTCAACATTTAAGAAACTTTCCAACAACTTTCTGAAAAAATGTCTACTTGCCATTTAGTAATCATGACTCAGGGTACACTCTTTCCATCAAAGATTCCAAAGAAATAAAAAGTACGTCCCCGAATATTTCTGACACTTGCGCCCACGTCTCACGATCCTGGCGAAGAATACTATTCTATTTTTATTTTCCTTCTCACTTCTATGGATAAAGTTCTTTCGAAGCAAAAGTTCTCACGTACTGAAAAAACTTTTGACATCTGTTCTTTCTCTCTGTTTTTATCTATATGTGCCGACCAAAATCGAAAAGATGTTCTAGTTTTGATGCTTTAGAGAAAGGAATCCTGGGGAAAAGGATCGGAATTCCTTTCCTTTGATATCTTTCTTATTATCAGGTATAGAATTGATTTTGAAAGACTAATTTTAAGGATGAAGATTTTGATCCACAACAGAAGCGAAAATTCCATTCTTTTGTGCCTTTTTTTATTATTTGACTCTCCTCATTTCTTACAAGAAAGCTTCTGTTACATAACTTTCAAACATAAGATTTCGAGCTTTCGTAACTTTCTTTTACGTAACAGATGAAATTTCTAATTTTTCCACTAGATTTCTGGAACGGTTAGAAAGCAGCAATATGTATTGTGGTTTTAGACTAAATCAACTCGAAATTTTATCGGAATTATTGTTTTTTTGAGCATTCAACATTGTGATATAAACTACATCCTATGTCGTTTAAATCTGATATTCTTTGAAAAGAACTTATAATATCCATAAACTGTATTCATTGTAAAATGTTATACTTCATCATAATTTTTTAAAAAGAAATTACAAAACAAAGAATCATTTTTTTAAAAAGATTATATAAATAAAAAGAGTCGTTACATAACTTTTTTAAAAAATTACGAACGAAATGAAATTTTCACAATGAATTTAAAATCTCTCTTCCTGCTGGTGTATTATAAAAGATCGGAGAGGAAACGCCGGCTGCGATATCATTCTTGATCTATCCATCTGGCCATATTTCAATGTTTCAAAGTATTATTTCACCTCCCATTATTTTGATGGCAACTATTAGTATTATCCCATTTTTCATTCTGTAATATTACTGTGGATGTCAGGGATGGCCAACTGAAGACAAGTTCTTTAAATGAAAAGATTTAATGATGATTTCTAATTACAGTTAAATGGCTTAATAAAATAAAATGATTAGCTATGTACAGAAAACAAGAACACAATCAACTGTAGCTGCAGAGTTACACATCTTTTCGTCGTTAAGATTGTCTGTTGAGCAAGCGTCGTTCTCTTCATCCCGTCTGGATGTCAGAGCGTCAACTAACCAGTTCTGCTTAGATCCGCTAGAGGCGCGGCGGGAATGACGGGGGCTGCCGTCAATCTGGCACCACATTACCATGTGTCTACTGGTATTTGACGCTTACCTGGCACAAATTTCATCTTAACCCTTTCGATCCTAATAGGCATATACGACCCGGAGATTAAAATTCATTCCTTATTGCTAAATAAACTCACTTTTATATTGGTTTTTATGTTTTCAGTGTTCTGAAGGAATTAGGGAATAAAATTATGATTAACCCTTTCAGTCCCAGTGATGCCATTTGGAATTCATCATATTCATTATTTTTTGTTCGGCATATAAACCTGCCTCTGATACCAAATGGACATCAAATTTTTCACATTTTTCTCTTTTCAAATATATTTTTGATTCTTACCAATATATGCCTGCACTATCGATTTTATATATTTAAAAATTGCCTTTTTGAACTTCACTTCATTCAGCAAAAAATGTCAAAATAAAAATCAATTTATCATAATTTAAATTAAATCACAGGTACAATTTTATTCTTATTATTTTTAATTTTTTCATAAATATTTATTTCAAAATTTGGGTTTTTATGTTCCATAAAATATCATGACTCCAATCGGCATCAACGGGGTTAGATGAACACAGCTCAACTCGATTTGATGACTGTACGTGTTGTGTTTGTGTTTACATACATTGAAGTTCGTATTGATTCTTCTCTATTATATTTTGCAATTTTAAAATTTTATTTTAACTAAATATAAATGAAATTTTAAAATAATATTTAAAATTAAATATCAGTATCAGTGTCAGATTAAAATAATATTTAAAATTAAATATCAGTATCTGATGTCAGGTGTGACGGAATTGTCCCTTGGCCTCTTCACACAGATGCAAAAAAAGATACAAATTATATACTCAATCCTATTCAAGAGTAATGTGACAAAAATGCAATGTTTCATTATGTCTGAATAACAAAAATAACTGTTTAAAAGCTTACCATGTAAAATAAAATTAGTTTAATTATTACCATCTTTTTTTTACTTATGAAAGGAAAATGTGTTTACTTATTATCAATAAATCTAGATTTAGTTACTATATTTTATAAATGCAAATCTTTGTGAAATATTTCAATCACTTATTGTGTTGCATTAACTCCCAATGATTCTAAATGGCATATTTAACTTCTGCATTACTTAACTCCCAATGATGCCAATTGGAATCGCTTTCAATTTTAATGAAGAAAACTAAACCTTTTTTTTCTTTTGGAACTTTCATCTTAGGCCCAAAATAAATACATTTCACAAATTTTAGAATGAATAATAAATTCTTGGGACTGAAAGGGCTAAAGAAACTTGGAAACACTCTCAGATTGCAAATGGCGGACTTATGTGTTTGTTGCCTTCGTAACAAAAGTGTTGTTACGAAGCTGTAAAGTTGTTTCCCTGACATACTAATCTTATGGCAGAAAAGAGAGTTTTATAGATGTTTTACTAGAATAGTCCCAGTCGACTATACGATTGGGACATATTGTCACAGGAGATTTCCAGGAAACGGGAAAAGTGAAAAACTTTAAACTCATAGTATACTTATTTTAGTATGTCAACATTAAAGTAAACTACTTTTCATAATTAAATTTTATTCATGCAAAAGTCGGATCGAAAGGGTTAAAGTAATGAAGGTCTACAAATTCTCAAAGGCATTCCCATATTTTCAAATGTCTACATTCTGTAATTATTTTGGTCATTTAAAATTATTGTTTCTTTCCACTTTAGGAGCGGGAAAAACTTCATCCTTCTATCGAAGGACACTTCTACAGACTAATAATAACCGCCATCTGAAAAATGCGCCCATTAGGAAAGCGTCCACTTCTAGCGACACAAAGTCCTTGACGTTCTGTTTACAGTACTTGACAATGCGCTGGTGGTCTTGAAGTAATCGCAATGAAAGGAAAAAGTGCTTTAGAAAAAACTCTTTTATTGATCAGTGGCAGTATTTCTGAGTTTCCATGGAAAGGTAGGTTGAAATAAAGCAAACAATAAGCTACCAAAATGCATTAGAATGTCTGGAGTAGTGTTATTATAGCACTCATGCTTCATACACCATCTGAAAGAACAAACTAATAAATCATGTTCTGTTGTATTGAATGGATCGATCTGTAGATACGTCTCACCAAAGACGGAACATTCTACTTCACCAAAGTTGCACATCGTTTATTTTTATTTTCTTGTTTTCTCGTATAAGAAGTACCTTTAGTGGAAGTATCGTCGAAAAATTCTATCTCGAGATTTTGATGAATTTCAATGTTTTAGTCCTCTCTGAGTTACAGAAAAACATTTTTTTGAAATTATTTCTGTCTGTCGATGCAGGATCGATCTACAGATAAGTTGAAACACCGACAGTACATTCTTCGTCGACGAAGTTGAACCTCATTTATCTTTATTTTCTTGTTTCCTCATATAAGAAGTGAACATATCTTCGAAATATCTTCGAAACATTCAACCTAGAGATTTTGGGGAATTTCGATGCTTTAGACCTACCTGCGTTCGACAAGCCATTTTTAAGTTATGGTTGTCTATCTTTGTGAATGCATAGAATGATTATTTGATATGCGATATTTACACCAAAATTATAGATTTGTATGACTTTTAGGCCAAACCAATTTATGAAAGAAATACTGTTACAAATTGTATACTCAATTTTCTTCACTATACTAGAAACTAAACACAAATGTGCAAAAAAGTCGAGGGGAGAACATTCCCAAATTTTTATATATGTTTTTAACTATTTTTTTATGTATGGAACTACAACGTTCTTTAGAGAATCAAATTTCATCTGAACGTTACAGACGAGGAACAATGTTAAAAAATTTCCATGTCATTTTGCAAGTGGCATGTTAACTACTATTATTATAAAAGTTTAGTTATGTTACTGAGTATTGAATAACAAATGGAATTTTTTTTATTTGAAAGGTAAACCTTTCTTTTCCAATAAATAACCACGAGCCAATGAGCGCATTAGCATAACGAGTCGATGTGAAATAAAGGCGAGGATATTAGTGAATTGAGGAGATTATTGTAAATTGTAACTTATTGGGAGCTCGGAAAATAAAGAAAATGAACAATTATACGATAAAGAAATTCAAAAAACCAAAGTTAGAGTGATTAAATAATCAGACTAGAACAAGAAGAAGAAAATATCGAAATATGAAAGAAATTTATTTTTCACAAAATAACTATCACTTAGAATAAAAACTGAAAAATTATTATTAAGTATTATCATTTTAAATAACCAAAATAAAGTGGCAAATAGATGATAATGCTTATGAACAGTGGCGAATCCAGGAGTCGGGTCTGGAGGGGGCTGAGGTCATAAAAATTTTGTATCGTAGTGACGAATGTCAAACCTCATGACTTATATAAACCAAAATACTTTAACTTTACAGGCTTTCCTCTCCTGACAATGAGAATAATAAAGAACACTACAATACTTTCGATAATTTAATAAAAAATACAATGAAATAACTGGCCAAAAAATGTTTTCGACCGCGCCAACGCTACAGGTGCAAGTGGAAGGACTAGAAAAGTAGGAAAATGTTCGAGCCTGTCAAGTCAGAAAGCACTGTTGTCACGAATTTATTACAATTCTTTTAAAATGAAAATTAAGATAAAACAGTTGTAGTGATTTTAAATTAAATCAAGAATTTTGGTTTAGCTCTGGGGGGGCTACAACCCGATAGCCCCTCCCCTGGATTCGCCACTGCTTATGAACAATCAATTCTTACTTAAAATCTCACAAAAAATTTAATAATTTTAATATAGCAAGTTAATAGAAAATTTTGCATCATCTGCACTTTTCTACATACTCTAATCTGGCTTTATTTCAGTAAATAACACTCACTTGCAGCTGTTCTTCTAAGCTACAATAAAGAAAAACATCATTTTTACTACCTCGTTGCAGTTAGTGCAAATTCTCTTAAGTGCGGAAGCAAAATAAAACTGAAAAACCGTTGAATGAACAATAATTAAACTTGAATATAGAACAAAAATATTTTTTTTCAAAAAGTCTAGATTCAATCCAGTTTTGAGATCGGAATTATTGATGAGTTTAATACGTTCTCCAAATATACTTTGTTTACAAGAAGGCAAAAAGACAAAGAACAGCTGGAATTTAAGATACATAAAAAAATTTTCTCTTCAAATCGCACAGAATAACAAACAGCAATTTTAAGAAAATACTTTGAAATGAAAATCTTAATTACACATAAAATTTTACTTACCTTTATCATCTTTAATTTGGATAAGGAAGCCTCACTTACAGCTGTCTTTTAAACAATAATAAGAAGAAAATTGAATATTCGTTACCTGCTTTAATATCATAAAATCTCACCTAAAATGAAACACATTAAAATCTAAGCAAATGGTAATTCAAATGGAATATTTCCAAAACTGAATTGATGAAAAAATTAAACAAAACAAATTAAAAATGGTTTGAATTCTAATGAAGACTGCAAAGAGTTGATAAGCAAACTAGAAATATTTAATTTATTGCCATATCAATTTATTATTTCTGAAAGGCAGCTGGTTAGAAGGGTACATATTTAGAACAATTTGAGTAAAATTTTAGATCGGTGAACTTCCTTTCTTTTTTTTTTTTCATCTTAAACAGACAGAAGCAAACCGGTAACTCAATTATTCTTCTTCATTAAGACTAATATAATCAGTTCAAAATCCCTATCCAACTTATAAGGGAATAAAAATATTTTTTCTTTGTTTTTCAACTGATGAAAGACCATTTCTGGTTCTTTCAGAACATTCCTCCTCATTGAATACGGAGTTAACTTTTCTCTTGAGCTCTTTAGTTTTCGGAGACAAAGTTTTAAAAGATAAGAATGTTTTTGTCTGTGAAGAGGACTAATTTCATTTTTTTCTTTCTCTGTTTCTTCGGATGTTCCGAATTGATTTTTGAATTTCAAAGAGGCGGAGTTCGAGTACAGCGCTGAGAAACCCAATAATTCTGGACATACCTTTCTTAGCCGAGGCTAATACATGTTATATTTACAATATTTATTGCTTTGTTCCAATGTGTTCTCATCCAATGGAATATCTTTAGAAGGTATTCTTAATTCTTGCTTTCAACAATTATATCACGGAGAAATAAGAAATATGAATTCCCCATGAGCAATGAGGCAGCATAAAATGTTTACTACTCAGCAGCTATTTTATAAAATCAATGGTTTTATCGAATACGTATGTAATATCGAAGTAAACAAAATGTCCAAAGGTCACGAAACACTGCTGTATGATGAGAAACATTGATAAGGCAGTATAAATAATAAACAAAATCTCAAGTTTCACATCTTTTATGAAAAAGTAAAGAATAATACCTCAGAGAAACAACTTGCAAAAGTCCAACCATTGCACGTAACTGTTAGCTCAAATTGTTTGTTCAAAATTCTTTTAATTTATTAGTCATAAAAATGTACGCATGACTAACATCTCTAACTTTTGAATGAATGCCAAAGGCAACAGATAAATGAATTTCTATTCATATGATTGCATCGCTGTAAAAAAAATATTACCTTTATATTATATTCTTTGCCATAAAAAAACTCAAGCATCAAACATCGAGTTATTACTATGCAAACGAGTTACGTTGTTCGAAAGGTCATGAATAAGCTCAACAAACAGGAATTTTATTTCTGCTTCCTTATACAAAGCGTCCTCAAACTTTTCGCTCAAAATAAACTCTAGAGCACTGTACAAAGACCGAAGTTTATAAAAGGTTTGGGGGGGGGGGCGACTTTTGTCTATCGATTTCGAGGAAGCGGAAATTATTGCCCGATTATGATGAAACAAATTTTTTTCTTCTTGCTTTCGAATACACGAATCCAAAAATTTATTTATTAAAAACTTTTGCCATCTTTGCACAACGAAGACAATGAAAGTTATTTTTCTGTATGCGAGAAAATTCATTATAATATGACGTGTCAGCTAACAGAAAAATAGTTCCACTCTGTTACAGTTAATATTTCTTTGAAAATTAAGCTGTAAAATGGAAAAAAAAATCCTTTCTTTGTACCAAAAATTTAAAGACATGTTAATGATAAGATGAAGTCAAAACTGTTATATACAAAATATTTAATTTTTAGTTTAATGCACAAGAAAGGATTAACATCTATCAAAATAATATTTGGGCACTTTAGAAACGGTGTAAAATAGAGTTCCTGCATATTCATAAACTTAAGCCTAATTTAGCATGGAATGAATATGCACCACTGCTGCCATGTTGAGCATGAGTTACGGTTAGACGAAAAAAAAAAAGGAAAGGAAAATTAATTAATTTTAAAAAGTAAGATTTCAAACCAGGTTTCGAAAAATAGACTGAAGGAAGGCAAAGCCACATCTAAACACAACAACAAATAAATATGTGTTTATTAATTTATTTAATTTTAGAACTAAGCGTCAGTTTCAGAATTAGAAAATTAGAAAAAAAACAATAGCAAAGGAGAACCAGCAAAGATTCAAATGCGGTAAGTGCTACATAATCAAACATCCGAATATCCAAAGATAAAATAATACTTAATTGAGTAAAAGTACATGTAGCGCCACCATGACATCTCTTACATTACGGTAGTGGCGAAAGGAAACACATCACCCTAGTTTGTGTCATATTAAATATACTAGGCTGAAGACACTTCGTAGAGCACTTAAACAAAAAGGATTGTGCACTCCTGCATTCTTACTGCGAACCGATCAAAACTGACTTCTTTTCACAAATATTATTTGCCCAATTTAGATTTATAATGCCAAATTCATAAAAAAAATGTAAGTGGTGCCTTTCTATTGGCCACAACCACATATATTTAGTGGTATTTATATAAAAAAATGGTGTTATAAAAAATAATAATTTAATTGTTTGGTTAATTCAATACGATTCTAACACAAGGATCATGCTGAAAGAGATTCAACAAAGAACAATCGAGTGATGTTACCATGGGAACGAAAGATTTACTGCTTCATTATCAGTCTCAGCTGACGAAGAAGGTTGCCAAGATAGTTTATAGCAGAATTCTTGTTGTCTTGTAAGTGGTCTGCGAGTGTCTTAGAAATGCTTCTCCTTCAGTTTACGAGTCTTGATATTTAAGCAAGCTCTAAAAACCTCTTATACAGCAGAAGCTTTCATGACACAGATGTGTCTTAGATGTAAATATTATAGCAAACAAAGTGGCATTCTCGCCAGTTTGCTTCTAACGCTTCATTCAACTTAACATTTGCTTCAAAAATTATTGTTGGTACTATTTCGTTAGCCTACAAGTTGCCACGATTTTCATTTAGGGCTTCTAAAATGAAAGAAAGGAATTCTCAGCATGAAGATAGCATAGATAAAACTTGATTCGAGTAATTAAATAGGATAAAGAGTTACTTGACTTCACTTCAATTACTAACAAATGAAATTTAGATTGGATTCGCCAAGTAAAAATACACTCAGAGTTCATAAAGTTCGTGTATAATATAAATAGTTATAACTTTGTAAATATATTTGAAAAAATTAATTAAATATACAGTAGTGGATAATGAAAATGCACCACCCTAGATAATGTTATATTTTTACACGAGGCTAACGCAGTCACTTAAATGGCTAGGCAATAGCAAAAACAATGATTCAATCATGTGTCCATATTACAAACCAACCAAAATTAAATTATTTTCAACAGTATTATTGGCAAAAAAACTAGATACCTCAAGCTTTCTGATAACTTTTACAGATTATTTCTGTCACATATACTTTAAAAGTAATAACTACAGTAAAACCCCAGTTAACGGAAACCCGGGTTATCCGAAATGTCCCTGAAATCGCAAATCTAAAAAATACGTACTGTACTGTAAGGAAATAATCGCGTATGCGAGACGTTTTAGCAACGATATCCCCACTTTTTACCTTTTAAGCTTCCCCAAGAAGGGCAGTGATTAATTTTAGAATGCTAAAATTAAAATTAATCGGTATTAACAATATTAATTACGATATTGTGCTGTCAGGCGCATTGCGCCCGTACTCATCGGTGCGAATATTGCGCCCAACGGAGGGTTAACTTTAATAAAGAACATGAGTGTAGCCTACGAAAAGAGTCTGAATTCGTTTTACACTCAAAACATTTTAGACTTACATACTGTAATTAAATACAAAATAGTAACAGATGTTCATGGCTTAACCGTAAAAAATCGTTATCCGAAACGGCTTTCCTTTCTTTAGTTCGGTTAACCGAGGTTGTACTGTATTTTAAATTGCAAAGAAATTTTATGGACGTCTTGTATATTTTTTCCGTTAAACAATTTAATCCTTACCCCATTCTTAGGTAAGTTTGCATTCTGGGTTTGATGACTGAAAGAGAATGGTCAGCAACTAAAATTTATTTTCAATTTAAAAGAAAAAAGAACTGGTTCTTGAAAATCTCTACTACTGAAAGAACCACTTAAATATTACAATTAAACTAAAAAGCAAATTGAATCCGGAAGCAAAATAATCTGAAAGTAATTTCCAAGACACCTAAATGCCGATTTTTCAAGTACAATTCCACTTTCTGAACACTATAAATTGGTATTTGCTGCGTTATCAGAACGTTTATTTTGATTTCATTACTTCCATTTAATTTGTCAGTAATCGCCTGCACATGAGATAAATAAAAAAGTTTATTTAATTGGATTTGAGTTAAAATAAGTAATAAAGACATTGTTTGCTCTTTTTTTGTCAAAACACACAATGGCTTCTTCAATAACCACAAAAAAATGCTTAAAAGGGAAAAGCAATTATTAAATTCCTCTCGCACTGAAAGAGTTGCTTAACCATCACAAAAATGATAACTTCCTCCCTCATATCGTTCTTCTTAAAAGAATCCTAGAGCTTCATTTTATTGCATTTCTCTTTCAGTCAAAACTTATTTCTTTTGTGCAGAAAAAGAATAAGTACTTTGCCTCACAACGCTGTTTTTGGCAGTAATTACTTTTTCTTCCTCTCACTTTCTACACAGAATACACTGATTACCTTCGTTTAGAATGAAAAAAAAAATTATTATTGTCCTTTCTTGTACTTTTCGGGCGCTGCTAACTTATTTTTTTCTGTACATTTGACAGTTTATCTAAAAACGTAAAAGAATTTGGGGGATGAATGACAGCTAAAATATAATTTTCTTAACGATTATACATTTGCTTTTTCAGTATTAAAACTATTAATGTCAGAACCCTTTAGTCTACAAAAGAGATAACTTTTTTAACACTAGAATAGCAAAATACTTCACTTTGATGGATTCAGATTTCTTGACGAAATTTATAAAAACTGTTCAGGTGTTTTGGTTGAGATTTTTGTTGATTTTTTCTGAAATAAAATGTGAATTTCAAGTGCCCATTTTTTAGCTATTGACTGCATTAATTTTGAAATTATACAAATGAGATATCTATATTCACCAACACCCGTCAACCTCGCGAATTAATTTAATGATGTGTTATTGCATTATAGCATAATGTATCATACGTTCCAATCCACGCATCTTCCAATATAACTAAAACATGCCAAATTGGCAATTGCAACAAAAATAGAATACTCTCTTTTGCCATTGTAAAAAATAAGTTTCTGGATAATGTACTCATGAAATAGAATCGTTTTGCAGGAAATTCTGTAACTAGTTTATCCTCAAAAGCTGAAAGAGATCTCAAAGATCAAAAATGTTTGTAAATGAAAGTTATTTTTGTTATTTATTTAGTTAAATTAAATAAACTAAAAATAATAAAAAATTAGTGTTTTCTTAAATACCGGCCAGGTTAACAAATTGCCGTAGAAATAGATATGTATTAGACAGATAATAAAGGCGACTCATGTAATGTCACAATCCATTCAAAAAGGAGTCACCCTGCCCTGCCGAAGCATCCGGGAAAACTGAGTGACAGCCGCTGCAATAGCTCAAGGACTGGGGCCGGAGTCCTAACGGCCATCACCGGACACGGCGCCCCCCGAAGGAGATACGTACTATCACTGGACGAGAAAACTCAACCCCCACCCCTCAATTACTATACCCACAGAAGAAGCGAGAACCCGCTTACCTCTCCGGTGGCTTCTCATCCACATGCTCGTGGTGCCCCTGAAAAACATAACTGCGCTTCTCATATAACATGTAAAAGTACGTTATCTTACGCTGCGCTTTCACGTCTTATGCTATTTATTCCTTCAAAATAAGCAGTGCATTTCAAAAGTCAATAAACGTGACACATACGACGTATATTATGTGAGTATGAATTGACTCCATTGTGTATTGCAAATTTATTGGAATTACATTTTTTTATCAAATAAAACCCGAAAACGTGTCCCCCACGCACACACCCACAAAATTTTCCCAACATCCGATTCGTCTCAAATGGCCAAGTTAAAAGTAACCCAGTCTTATATCTTATCAATCTTCACTTTCGAAACTAAAACAGTCTCTATTCTTAAATCTCTATATCGAACCCTGAGCTGAACCAAATTCCAACCCACCTTCCACTGGCGTTCTTCAATAAGGCGGGCCATCACCGCATCCATTATTCACACAGCCAGATTGCAGAGACCATCAGCGCGTTTTCCCTAAACTTCTGAATTCTTCATAACTTGAAGCAGGTAAATCGTGCTTCCGTTGCCATTCCCCAGCCAAGTATAAAGAGCGTCGAACTAGGGAGTGGACCTCATACCCACGCGCTTGATCGTAAACGTGAGAGAATATCGGAATACATGTATTGGAAAACATTCTTTCCCATCATTAGGTGGACTTCTTTTCAGAAAGCGAAATGCCGGAGATTGTGTAGTAGATGTGAAAAATTCAGTAAACTAGAACAAGCCAGTGTTGTTGTACTTGGGGACTGAAGAAATACTGGTTTCTTTTTTTTTAAGAATATGCATTTTGTAATTGAACACTTTAGAAAACAAAACTTTTGAAAACATCCAAATAATATATATTCCACATTACAATATTGAATATGTTCTTTTCAAAAAAAACATTTCTCTATTATGATTGAATCAGTTTAAAAAATCATTTCTCTGTTATGATCAATCTTCTCAGATGAGAGAGATTTTTCATTTCTGTAAATGGTGGATGTTATGTTATTTTTGAAAATCTAAAAATAACCACTTGATGGAAATAAATAATTATTTTTAAAAAAGGGTTACAACTAACAAAAGGAATCTAGTTGCGGGGTTTCCTTTATTTTTCAAAAACGCACTCCATTTTTTTGATAAAAATAAACTAGCACTTAAAGAAATATATAATTTGCTGTTGTCCTTGTCGCTTCTCGAAACGTAATCACAATGCTGCTCAATTTCACGATGATGCGTTCTATTGTTTGGTTTTCAAAAGTTTTTACTTTTTCGCTGACTGATAGAAAGATTAACAGCTCATAAACCCTTTCATTTTTTGTAATATATTCTACAAATACCAAATCATTTCATCGGTGCTGTAGATCTCAAATCAATGAATTAGCTGATGTAAATGAAAAAAAAATTGCATTATGTCTATTTACAAAGTCTTTTTTTCTCGCGCGCGCGCTTGAAATAAAAAATATTGAAGTCGAGTAGATAATATAAATAGGCCGATTAATGGCATTAATGCACACAGATTCTGTAGAACCTAAGCTTCTTCTTGAAACAAAATACTGACAGAAGTTCCTTCACTTTTTTTTCTTTTCTCTGGAGATAAAACGAATAGGTTGTTTTGTAATAAATAGTTATTTCTGACAGTTAGGTGAATTTTAAAGGTTATACAGAGGGTATTTACACATTACATTTTTAGAACGATTTCGATAAGGAATTTTAAAAAAGCAAATGTTTAGGAATAAAAATTTGCTTATTATTTGAAATGAGAAATATCGTCTGCTACTTTTAAATTTATTCTTGTTTCAAAATGTCACATGTAAACAAACTGTGGATTGAAGGATATGTTGTTGCGTTTTCCGAAGAGAAATATTCCTATTCCATAATTCAAAAACGTTCTGAAATGTATGGTATTAAAATTTCTGAGTGCAAAATAAGCAACATTATTAATCGGAAAGGTAAAAACCGTCAATCATTACTTCTACATAGAAAAAAGATTCCAAATGAATATCCGAAAAACGTACGTACTGTTTCAAATATTTCTAAAGTGAAAACGCTGGTAACAAGAGAAAATCCGCCGACGCAGAAATCAATTGCAAAGTCTTTAAATGCATCTGTAGCAACAATAAATAAAATAATAAACCAAGATTTACAACTTGAAAAAGCTAAAAAAAAATAGTGTTCACCAGCTTTTGCTGAGGCATGTGGCTCAACGCAGAACAGTTTGTAAAACCCTGTATGAAAACTATTTAACAGGAGATAAATATAAATACATTGTGACCCTTAATGAAACTTGGGGTTATCTAAATGGCTGCAACAAAAATAGGTCTATTTACTATCGAAATCGAAGAGAAAAAAATATACAAGCCTAGTTCCTTCAATGCAAAGAAAGTTTCAGTAAGGGGTTTATGATTGTCTCAGGGTTCTCCTCAATGGGAAATTAAAAATAAGAAGAGTGGGAAAAAAATGATAAAATCAACTCAACGTACTATTAAGAGAAAGTTTTACTTCCAATATTTACAGACGAAATTCCATTTCTTTATCCCATTGATTTTCAAAGAGTGAAACTTCATCAAGACAAAGCTACAAGTAATACTTCGAAAAGTTCCACTGCATTCCCTGAAAAAATGAAGACTTATACAGATATTGCAAACAACATATCAACCTTATCAACATATTCCTGCGTTTCACCTATGGACTATAGTGCCTTTGTCTGTTGAAAAGAGCTCCTTCTAAGCGCAAACCTACCACGATTGATAAACTCTGGAAAATAAATAGAAATCAATAACCCTGGAAATTTTATGAAAAGTCCTTCTATCATGGAAATCACGATGCAGATTTATAGTCCAGAAGAAAGGCTATCACATAGAATATTTTAAAAAATAGTCTTTTCATTTTAAACATAAATTAAACTGCCCCGAAGTCGTTCTAAAAACGTGTAAACACCCTCTGTAGTTCTTAGGCGCGTTGAGTGTGAAACTTGAGTTGGTTACGAAAGATGCGCATGCACACGTACGATCCATGCGAGGAGATGTCAAAGTAAACAGATTGCCGTAATACAGAATTTGTAAGTATCTTTAACTATTTAATTAAAAATTAATGTTTATAAGACCAAAATATTATATTACTGATTTAAAATTTTTGTTTCAAATGTCGATATTCATATTAACTTTAATTTAATCCGCTATATCTATACTTATAAAAGTCAATGTGTGTGTGTGTGTCTGCGTGCGATGTCCAGACGAATCTATCGCACTTACAAGCTTGAAATTTGGCACACAGGTAGTCTTAATGGTGACTCAATGCACCTCGAAGCCGAAATTTTAAAATTTAATCTAGAAAATTTTTTACTTAATGTTTTGTGTTGTTTTGGGTGTTTTTTCTCACTAATTTCTCAATAGCATGGTTTCGGATAACTGTACGACAAAAATAGATACACCATCGGAAAGAGCACGCGATTTCCGTTCTAATGAAGTTAATTTTGAATTTCTAACGTAATTTACTGAATTTTGAAAAATAGTCACTTTTATGGTAATTTTTAATAAAGATTTCTTTAAATTATCGCATCTGACGTTCTAACATCTCTATAATTTTCTTTTTTTTTCAGCCTACAAATGGAACGTTTATGTCAGATTTAAAACAAGAACTATTAAAATATCTTTTTCCGTTTTTAAAAAATTAATTTTTCCCTGATCGATTCAAACAGTTTTATCGTAGAGACATTTAACAGCGAGAGCTTCTCCGGGCCATCCCACAATGCATTGTTGCAACGTGACCTTCTTCGCGGCAGGTGACGTCATTCGCAAAGAAAAATAAGTGGGAATATCAATAATGTGTATTTTTTGTTTTGATTTTGTTTTCAAAACTTTTTCGTGCCATTGTGGGCACTTTTTTTCACCCACTTTTTTGAAGTCCTGATTCCACGTGCAACGCCGTGCGCGTACTGCTAGTATCCTATAAATGAATGTTAAAATATTTATTAATGAGATTTTAGAACTGAGTTCTATAAATGACACATAAATAATTTCTGAACGTATTATTTTCTTTCTTTTTTTTTAGTTCACAAAATGGGAAAGACTAATTCCGAATATTGGCGAGAGTATAGAATCTTGAAAAAAACTATAAATGCAGCTACAACCAGTCATTTGCGAAGTATTGTGATCATTTTTTGCATGTGCGTGTTTTATTATACTGAAGACCCTCGATTATCCGAGCTGATGGGGACCTTAATCACCTCGCATTGTCGGAAATTCAGTCAATGCAGACTAAATTTTTAAATCACGACTTCTTTTCTTCCGACAATGTTTTCCAAAATTGTTTATTTGAAATTACAAAAATCATATCGCAAATACTACCACGTATTAACATTTTAACAAACTCTCTTTTTAGTTATCAAATTTCTTACATGCATTTTTTGAAACATTAATTAGTTTTGATGAAAGGATTTGCGAATGTTATTGATTTTCATTGTTTTATTTACATTTTTCCAGTGATTATTTAATAGTTTCCTCAAAAAAATATTTAGCCCCCTTCTCAACAACGCGAAACTTTTCGTTCATTTACAGTGCCATTTTTTTTTCACGAAAATGCATGGAATTTACTCACATCACTATTGAAGTGCTTAGAAATGAAATTTTGATTTTGTTCCTCTCAATAACATTCGAATTATAAAAGATAACCTCCCGATGATATTTTACAAGGCTTCGCACTGACAGATCTTACACCCATTCGGGTATGCTGGGTCGGTGTGGGTTTTAAGGCTATATCAGACGACAGCTTGTGCGAGCAGATTCCGGCTTGAAAAAAACACTGCCCTTCTCCAAAAGTTTGTAGTGACGTCACAGATTAAGGCAAGCGGTTAGAAGGGATTTCGGTCATCGTGGACTGTATTCAACCAGCTTAAAAATGTACTTGATAGTGACAGACTACGTCACTACGGCATTCTTGGAGAACAATGTCACCGTCAAAGTCACCCTCGATTGGTTTGAATTTTCGCCGCCAACAGTTTTCCATCACTATCGTGTATATTTTTAAGCTGGTTGCATATAGCCCACGATGTTCGAAATCCTGTCTGCCGGTTGCCTCAATGCGTGACGTCACTACAAACTTTTGGAGAGTGGCAATGTTTCTTTCAAGCCGGAACCTGCTCGCACAACGCAGCCGTCTGATATAGCCTTTACAAGCCTTAACATCTTGAGAATCGGCTTCAATGCCAACTTTGAACCTCTTTTCTGAATAAACCGGTGAATTTCTTAAAAAATGGAAAACACAGGTCGGTTTTCTGGTACCAGCTCAGTTAACAAAGACCTCGGTTGATAGAAGCCCGGATAATCGAGGTTATACTATAAATAATATTCATATTCAAAATTGTTGTACATTGAATCCATCTTCCAGAAAAAAAAAGACGATCAAGGTATCCTTGTGGTTCAGTCTCGGTTTCAAGATCGGCGGTTCACCTGATTCTACCGACGGTTCGATTTGGAGAGTGTTAAGTGTGTCGTAGTGGTCAGATGTCTTCATATTGGAATAACGTGGAAGTTTGGAGAGTGCGAAGCAAGTTCACGTGTCGTCGTCATTTCACCACTGTTCAAAATTATGAAGTCCATCCCAAAATAGCTATCGTCTAGATCCAAAACGGGATGTAAATCTAATAAATCAAATCCAACAAAAACGGAACAGTTGAAGTCAGAAATAAAAGATTGAATAAAATAAAATAATTGCTCTCTGAAAAATAATCTAACACAAACATGAAATAAATGACAATGTACACAATAATGGAAATAAACGGAAAAAAATAATTAATAATTTCCAGTAAATCTTCATACCGCTCTAAAGAAAAAAAATTCTTTAAGAACTCACATTTACACGCCATCTTTCTGAGTATTTGACTCAAACTGACGTTATTTTCATTTCATTAATCCAGCGAATATCAAAGAAATGAGTCAGTCGCGAAACATTTCGTGGTAAAACTAAGTCAGTTGTTGTATGAGTTGACCTGTATGGCACTGAAAGAATATTTTCATTTTCAAACAATGGGCATTTTATAATAGACCGCTTTGAAAAGCATTCATTTTCAGAAGATGGTATTATGTTACAAAAGACATAATTGAATTAGTTTCAAAGTTTGCGTGTTTAAAAGGATAGGGTACATTTTGCGACTTATATATCTCCGTGAAAACGGCGCCAGACACTCAAATTCTATAACTTGTAGGAGATTTTCAATAAAATGTTACCATTTGAAGTTCTGTCCTTTCAAAATACTTTTAGAGCTCGAACTCCATTAGTTTAAATTATTTTTTGGTTTTTCGGTGCAAATGAACCGTTGATACCATCATGAAATTATTTGTTTCAGACAGCAGTTTAACGAGAAGACGAAACGATAATAAAATCCCAAAAAGCTTTTAGCAAATATTAAAAAGTACTTATAAAAGCTGTTTTATTAAATATATAATTTGATAAAAAAAAAGTGCAACTGGAAAAAAAATCTTTATTTTTGAAAAGACAGGGGATATTTTAGCTACCATATGTCGTTCATTTTAAAACTTTGTTCTGACAGTAGATTGTTTATCGATGGTTCTACAGAGGATTACAGCACGAAAAAGCTTTTAAAGATTACATTACGTTAAACAAGGAAGTTACGAGGAAGAAACTTTACGAAATATTGTAGAGTTATGTAAGATTTGTCATGAATTGTTAATTCGCCCCAAAGTATGCAAATGATCTTAGAAAACTCCTGCGTAAATTTTTAAAGCGTGGAGGACAGTCTTGAAAGCTAGCAGACATTTACATCCACTGTGGCATAGCCTCAAGAAATTCGTAGCAATTTATACGTGAAAATAAAGTAAGTTTCTGCTCAATTTGGTTTCTGAAATTCGAAATTTTGTGTGCTGTGATTTTCAAATATCTCCAAGATTCTTTGAGTTATAGATTTAATCAAACGTTTGGATAAACAATGTTACAAAACTTCTCTGGTAGCCTGTTATCCCAACTTCTAATTCCCATATATAAATTACGAATAATGTTCTCAACCAATATTTGAGTTAAACGTTTCGGTTAACGTTAGATTAGTTATGGAAAAAAGATTTCACATTGAGTTTAACAGTTTTATACTTTTTGACAGATTCTTTCCCAACAAATTCTGTTGAAAATCCTGAATAATAGTTCCATTGGTGCTAAACTGTGCAGTGTGGATGGGGGAGAGAGAGAGAGACTTAAAATAGTATTAAATAGTATCACCTAGGTATTTTCTTACTAGAATGGCCCACAAAAGAGTCACGTACTCGTGCTTTTCAAAAATAAAGAAAAAGTAAGGCAGAAAAAAGGGAATTTGAGATCCTAAAAGGAACATTTATTTTAAAAATAGAATTCTACATCCAAGCGACGAATGTGGTTCCACTCCGAGAAGAAAGACATTCGAAGTTCGAGCCTTTAAAAGAAAGAATATACGTTTATAATTACGATAAATTTCTATCTAAGTTATTCATCTTTTTATAGTTCTTCAAATTGTAATGGATGAGTGGAAATATTTTATTTCCATTTTCTTTACCTGCGTTGCATTTGTCCTTCCAATATGCTGATGCATTATGACAGGAATAGAAGTTCTTTATCGACCCTACTATATTCAGCGTTTTTCCCTTTAATAACCATTTCCTAAATTTCTGTGCACTTAAAATGTACTAAAGCTTTAGCTCTAGTAATATTAGCTTTAGTAATATTAGCTCTAGTAATATTATCCAGTAATTGATATTGTTACAGAAATCGTCTGGCACGTGAATGCAGTCCAACAAGCAGGTTTTTAAAAAATAAATGACTCTTTATTTGACGAATATTCCAAAAAAACAAAACGTAGCACAGGTAACAAAAGGAAAGCAGTACTTTCATAGATTAACAATTCAAACAGGCAGCAGAGCTCTAATAAATATCAGTCACAACACTTTTATAGATTAACAATTCAAACAGGAAACAGAGCTCTAATAAATATCATTCACACCTCTTTCAATAACGCTCAATGTCTATCACTTCACCAGCTGGACTGCTGACCAAACTCCAACTGACTCACTCTTGAGTTAAGAATTTGGTTGATGGGTGCCTAGCTCCCGTCAGGGAACTTATCCCCGATCCGGCAAGAACTTGCTAAGACATGGCTTTGCAATACAATAGCCCTGAACTGGAGTAACATCAGATGAAAGATGAGAGAATCGTCTGGCATAGCGTCAAAGTCGGCGGCTGGGTGAGAAGTGGCACTTTAGAGGGAAAGATCCGTATATATCGCTAGGTGTGGAGCCAGTCAGGGTGAGGTCTTGGTGGTGGGTGGAGCCTGGCCTGGGTGAGAGATGTCAGGACAAGAGAACGGCGAGGAGCACTTTTTATTGAATAATTTCTAATAGTATATTAAGTTTTTCTTGCTTGTTATTAGATTTTGCTAATTTTTTACTAATTTCTATAATGTTTGGGAATTCGTTAAAGGCTTCTTTGATAATTTTGAGAGCGGTTACGAGCTCTCGAAGTTCGTGGATATCGTTGTTGAGGATAGCGTTGGCTGAGGTAGTTTGATTGATATTTGGGTTAGGGGTTTTAGGGATGTTATTTTTGAGTTTTTGAGCGTAAGTTGGTTTACTGATATTGAAAGTTAATTTCGGGAACATCGGGCATCCTCTCCAAGAAGCGAGGTGTCCGTTTTCCTTGCAGTTTATGCATTTGGGATTATCTATTTTGGTTTTGATAGTACAATCACGCGTTTCATGATTACCTTCGCATTTAATGCAACGGTCTTTAAATTGGCAATTTCTTGCGCTGTGGTGAAAGTTAGAACATTTAAAGAAAATCGTAGCACGATTTTTCTTCCTATAGGGTTTGATAGTGACTGAGAGTAGTTTAATAGTTTTCAGATTATAAATGCCGAGGTGGTTTTTGGTTTTAGCGACTTCAATGAGAAAATAAGGGTGGAGGGTTTTAAACCTGTAATTTTTTAATCGGCTTATCCGAATTATTTTAAAGTCCCTGTTTTCAAGGATAGTTTTAAGTTCTTCTATATTTTGATTTAGGGGGAGTCCTTTTATGACTGCTTTCAGCAGCCTGTCTGCGGAGGCTTCTGAAAGAATAAATTCTTTATCATTTTTCTGAAGATACTCAATAATGCTTATTCTATTTTCTGGGGAGGATGCCTGTATTCTAATGAATCCATTGTATAATTTATTTTCGGTATCAGGGAACATTCTGTTTATTTCTCGTAAGGTAAGGTTATAATTTGTCTCAAGTTTAGGATTAACTGCAGGAATTTGTTTATTTTGCTCAACTGTAGTCAGATGGTTTTCGATATCATTATCGATATCCATGAGGGTTTGAAATTTGTTCTCAGTACTAATCGCAGGAGTTAAAATCTGATCTTTAATTTTTGCGGCTTTACTTGGCGACACTGTAGTAAAGCTATCACTAGGGGATGTGCTCCTTACCTGTTCCGGGTGGTATGGGCAGCTATCTCTAGGACATGGTCCTAATCTCACGATCTAATCTTCAAGCAATTCGATCTTGTCTTAATATTCCATTCTTTCCATAGTCAATTGAGTGCATCCAAGGGAATTTCCTTGCCCCTTTGTTTGAAGCAAATCAATTTGATCAATAAGCTTTCTGTGATTTTGTTCCAGGATCTTCGATTCATGATCTTTAGAGGACAGTTGACGACATATTTCGTCCGGGCTCCGTATGACACGGCACCGTTTGCTGCTCAGAGGAGAGGTCGCAAGTGCAAAAGTTCTGGCGTAGCTTTCTGCAGACCTTGCTCTTACTTCTGCCAAGCTAATTTCCATGGTTCTGAACGGATGTCGACTCATTCTTGATTTGAGTAGTTTGTTTTTTATACCTTCTCTTACAGGATGTGACGTCACATAGTAATATCTCGATTGTTCTTGCTATTTCCTCTTCTAGTAGAGTTAGGGCCAAATTCCTAGTCATAACGAAGAACGCGTTCAGACACAATAACTGACACAAAATGATAGCTGCAAAGATAATGTTCACCATTCCTTTTTAAGAAACGACCATAGATATTTGAAATCGTAGAGAAAACTTTAAGAATAGGATTTACTTCCTCGCCACGAATTCGCATAGATAGAAAAGAACTTACAGGCATTTTTCGACGACCCTCTTTTTCTTTGGAAGATGAATTTTTCAAAAAATTATACGAATATCGTTCTGAAATTTTTACCGGATATTCTATCCTATAAAATACGTACTGCAGTAGAATTGCAAAACTTTTACTCAAAGTTTTAAAAAATTAAAAATACTTTTCCAAACTTTTCGTTTTTTAAATTTTCTCACAATGCGAGAAAGATATCTTAAAATTCGAAATGTCACTTAATAGATATTTTTACTAACTGTAACTTTCTACTTTAAACTTTTCAATCTCTCCTCTCCTCCCTTTTATTTAAACGCAAAAAAACGATCGTTCGAATCCCCTCCCCCCTCCCCTCTGGTCCGAACTGGTCTTATTTGGTTCGACCACCGGATACAAAATATAGTGCCATATTTTGCATGACCTACTCAGCAACTTAAAGCAATAAAATTGCTGTTAGAGAGATATTTTTTCCATGTTAAGGTACAATTCGAGTGGACTATAAACCATACGAACAGTTTTTATTGGTTTAAGTAATTATCTAAGTTAACTAATTATCACCGAATAACTTTAGACAGAAATCAAACAAAATTTGAATTTCAATTACCCTGTTTCAAGGACTGAAAACGAACGAATACCTTTATAATAAATCTAATAACGAAATAAAAACTTTACTGGCATTTTTGTATTTATTTTGCTTCAACATGTTTCAACTTTAAGAAAATAATTACTCGAAAACTTTCCGTACAAATATTTACTTGGCGTCTTGAATCCCGACTCAGAGTACATTTAGCCCTTGTCAGATACCAAAGAAATACAAACTGCGTCCCAGAATGTTTCTGACACGTGCCACATCACGTCTCGCAGTTCTGGCGCAGAAGAATACCATTCTATACACATTTCCCATCTCACTTATAAAGTTCTTTGGAGGTAAAAGTTCTCACGTACAAAAAAATGTTTAAGAAGCTGTTCTCTCTCTCGCTTTCCTTTTATCTGTATGTGCCAGTCAAAATCGAAAAGATGTTCTAGATTGACGCTTTAGAGAGAAAAATCCGAGGAAAAAGGTTAGGAATTCCTTTCCTTCAGATACCTTCTTCAATAGCAGGACCAGAATAGATCTTGAAAGGGTAATTCTGGGAACGAAGTTTTTGATCTATAATAAAAGCGAAAATTCCTGTTCTTTTGTTCCCTTTTTTTATTCGATTCTTTTCTATGCTACAAGAATTCTGCCTTCAAATAATTTTGAGATGTAAGATTCCAAAGTTTTGTAATTTTGTATACGTAACTGATGGAATTTCTGTTTTTTTACTAAATTGTTTAATAAGTTAGAAATCAACGATGAGTTCTTTGGTTTAACCTAAATGAATTAGAAATTGTATCTCATTTATTTCTGTTGATAATACTTCTAATCTACATGGTATGTGGTTTAAATATATTATTTGAAGGGAACTTTTCATATCTACAAATTAGTTTCAGTTTAAAGTGATACACTGCACTGATATTGCACGAGGTTTAGAGAAGAAATCATGGGAAGATAAATTTTAGAAATTTTGCATAAATGGAATAGATTCATTAATTTTTAAAATATGATTTTTTAAAAAATTACAAAATAAAATGAAATTTAATAATGCAGCCAAAATCTGCATTGCCGTTGCTGTGATATCGAAGGTGTGAGAGGGGATGCTGGCTCTGGTGTCGTCCTCGCTTTATGATCATGGATCAAAATCTCACTATTAGTTTATCTCTCTAGCTCTCGAATTGTCTATGAAATCTCTATTAATTTGATAATGGCGTCCTTTATTGTATGCATTGCTGTGTACACCCAAGGGGTTGCAATTATTATTTCTCCAGGCACTTTATTTTGTAACTTTGTATTAGCCATTATCGGATTTTTTTTTCTTTTAAATATATTGGTCTTAGTGCCTAGATGACTTTTTCTAAACATATTGGATTGGTCTATTCCATGGGTGGCGAACCTTTATGTATCAACGTGCCATTTTTTCTAAAAAAATGTTTAATGAGGTCTAAGTCGTGCCGTCAAATAGTACCGTCAATGCTTCATAGTGAACTTTGTGATCCGTGGCGTGCCCAAAATATTGTGTCGCGTGCCATCAATGGCACGCGTGCCATTGGTTCGCCATCCCTGGTCTATTCCATATAAGTGATTTCATATGCAATAGACTTTCCCAACAGCATCATGGGCATATCTGACCCCCTTTCTTTTTCCTCTTCTAAATTATGTTACAGAATTCGGTTTGTTTGTTTTTTGTATAACTCAATTTAGGATTTATTTTTTGTATCGGCTTTAAAAAAAGCCGATACAAAAAACAAATCTTAAACTGAGTTATGGTTGTTCTATGGTTGAGTTATTATTATTCCGATCCTAAATTGAGTTATAGAGAGTGTTTTGCTGTTGTTTCTTTTCTTTTTCAAAGTTTTTTTTTTTTTTCCTTTCTCTCTTTTCTAAATTATATCTCAGACTTCGGTTGTTTTTTCAAGCGTACTTCTTTTTCTTTTTTTAAATTTTATTTACTAATTTATACATTTTATTTATTTTTCATTTTTGCTTATTTTATGTATGTTTCTTTATTTATTACGTATATTTGCATTTACTTATTATTTATGTTTGTAATTATTTATTATGTTTGTTTGTATTTTATTGTATTTATATTGACATTCGTATTTTTTACTGTATTACTTACATTGCATTATTTTACTTAGATTGTTTTGTATTGTATTACCTAATTTTTTGTATTACATTGTATACTTCTATTATATTTTATTGAATTGTATTACGCTAATATTTGTATTGAAATTTTTCTTCCCGCCGACTCGTGACATGCTTTACGCCCTTTGGTTAAGCAGTGTCGATGTGGGTAATAAAAAAACATATTGGAAGGAAAGAGTTGTTATGAAATAAGCCTTGCCTTAATTAATATTCCTTTGTTCATAATTTAAAGAAAAACTTTCATTTGGCTGGTGATTCGGTGGGACTCAATTGGGTTCAACGCTCTTTTCGGCGACCCAGGAAATGAGGTTGCCGATCACCAATCTAAATTAGCAACGACGGAGGGTGAATTTAGGAAATACCGACGCCATATTCATGTATCAAATACAAAATTAATAAATTATTGTTTAAAAATTGGAAAGAGAGTTGGAATGAACATGATTAGGATTCTGGGAGGAGGGTCAGAGCTTTCCTTCCCTATGGGGACAAAAAATTTTAATTTATAGTAAATATCTAATCTCCTTTTTATCCGGACCCGGTCCATTTCCCTAGTATACAAACAATCAACAAGAAAAAATATAGCAAATTTTAAAAAAAAATTAAAGTTTTTTAAAAAGGAAGCAAAATTTAAAACTGGAACATGAAAAAATTAAAAGAACAAAAGAATTTTATTGTAAAAAGAAATGAAGTTAGAAAAATTACAATGTTTAAGCTGCGCGCCATTGCAGCAGCAAAACAAAAAACAGAGAACAATAGACAGATATACAAATAAAGCCAAAATTTTCTCGATAGCGCGGGCAAATTTTATAATCTGGCTTGTTTAATCATGGGGTAAGTTTTTGATTTTACCTTATGAAAGCTTATTAATTAAGCTTGATGGCTAATATTTTGTTCATCTTATTAGCGTTTTTAATGTTTTTTCCTTTTGATGTTTGTTCTTGTAGATTTGCTACCTGGGTTTCTTTGTTTGGGGAGTTCGGCTATGAGAAGCTCTGTATTAGCCTAAGGCTTGCTTCCTACAGAAAATTTCCCAAATATTCTTTTGAATCCATTTCCAATAGTTCTTAGCCCTTGAAAAAGTGAATTAGAATGGATTCCCTGTTTTGTTTTTTGCTTTTCGTTTACTTCAAATTACTCTAGGATTGCTTGTATTACCTTCCTTTTTTAATTTTGGCTTTATTTGTATATCTGTCCATTTCCCTACTTTCTTAATAGGTTCAAAAAATTGAATTCGCCACTATGCCACTCTGGTGTAGTCGGAGAGGAGAACCATTATATTTTTAAATGTCCTCTCACTAGAAATTTCACAGGAAAGAACCATCAGATAATCACCGACAATTTTTTGAATATATGTTTATATATGAATATATGAAATTTCGTGAATATATGTGCAATCATCTGGCCCACGATTAATTATGGTTTTGAAAATTTCCTTATAGAAATTGGTCATTGACTTATGGTTCAATGTTGGCGTCTATTGTTGGAGATTTTGTTTTAATGAATTGTTTGTATTCTTAACCAGCGGGTCCAGTGGGTTTTTGGTGATGGCTGCGGTGCGGCTAAAAGTTTTAACACAGATGGTTGAATTTTGCTTAAATATTTTTTCCGACTGGTCTGGGTCCAGTGATCTTTGTAGTCGTTGCTGCAGTGCTAACGCAACTCTTTGGTCAAAATTATATATTTTTCATCCTTCTGCCGTGCAATTTTAAATGTGCGTGCGTGGTATTTAATGGGTTCACACTCGGTCCATCTGCCGGAAATTTTGAGAAATAAAATACTTCAAGCACTGTGTCTGTACGGTTTCTCCTTCCTATGTCCCGGGTTCACACTGCTGAATACTTGGTTTTATCTGCTTAAAAATTTTTTAGAGATGTTGAGGCATTGGTTTTATTGTAATTAAGGTTTTTAACTGCGTCTCATTTTATGTGTGGACCTTTAATGGTGTCTTTTATTGTATTTTGTTCACCAACATTGTTAAAAAGGGAAAATGTTCTGTATTAATGTTGTGTACTTAATTTCCATCCTTGTTAATGGATATAGTGTGTATGCATTTTAAAGAAGGCAACGGATTGGTTGGGGTTGTGGGATGAAATAATAAATTTTAAAAATTTTATATAAATGGAATAGACTGCTGCATAATTACAAAACAAATTAAAAAATTACAAAACAAAGTGAAATTTAATAATGCAACTGAAACCTGTATCGCCGTTGCTGTGGTGTCGAAGTTGCGAGAGGGGGTGTCGCCTCGCCGTATGACCACGGATCAAAACCTCACTATTATTTTATCTCTCTTGTTCTCGAATTGTTTATTTATTATGTATTATTTTGACAGGAAATGTCAAATAAAAAATAAATAAATGGCTGAGTAAAACATATTTGCAATTTGAAAACATAACAGAAAAAGTTAATCGTACATTTGTTCTTGTGAAGCAAACGAAAGGGAATTAAAGTTAAATAATGTCATATATTAATTTCCTTCTAAGAAAGCCAAAGAATAAAACCCATGAACACAGGATTTTCAAAATAAGGGAGGAGTGCGATATTAAATAGTGTCTTTGAAATTCTAAAAGAAATTTATTTTTAAAAATAGAATTCTACACCCAAGAGACGAACGTGGTCACACTCCAAGATGAAAGTTCTCAGTTTCTGTAGTTGACTCAAATAGCGGTTTTTCGCGTCACTGAATTTTAAGATGAGTATAAATCGTTTTATAGGACTATAAATTTCAGAGGTAATGCCGGGAAAAAAAAGAAGAAAAAAGTGTCGACAAATCGTCGGTGAAAATTATAATTTTTTACGGTTTTAGAGGATTTTCCCCAGTAGCACAAAGATATTGAACGATATTCGCAATATTGTATAATATTGTACAATATTATATAATATCGAACAATATTGTATAATATTTTATACAACATATTGTGCTACCTGGATTATTAATGCTAAATGGTAACGTTTGGTTGCTCAGTACGAAAGCAAAATCATGTTTTGATACAATTTTGTTGTAATATTCTTATGCATACGATAATGTAGAGGAAAGAATACATCCCATGTGTTTATTATTATTATTATTATGGTGAAGATAAGAGTACTTCTTCTCTTAAGATTTGAATTTGGAAGTGCAGTGATTTATTCAATTACAATTCCCCATCTTATCTTGTCCACAAGCTTGGTTTAGTTTAGGTTTAGCAGAGGCAAAGTCTGAAACTTATACTTGCTAAAAAGAAGCTTTGTCTCCAATTGAGGAAAAAAATTTGAGAACAAATTCTCGAATTGAGGAATGCCCATGAGAGCCGGCCTCCCCGCCCACTCCTGAACGTGTAAAATCTATTGCCGGTCAAGAACGAAAAAAAATAGGCGCCCCACAACAGCAGAGCCGTCAAACTTGATTTCCTTTAACTTTTATGATCTAAATATATTTTACTTCTTGAATACAAACTTTACAAAGAGAAAGTATTGTAATCTCCAAAAAGTCCAAATAATCGTTGTTACTGTGAACACGGTACTCAAAAATAAACAAGCTATATGGATGTCATTTGGTATGTGATCTTTAATCCAAACTGTAGATCTGTATCAAATTTTGAAAGAAATCCTTCAACGGCAAATTGGCCCGGCACGCTAACCCTTAAATGCCCAGTGTCGCTTTAAGCAACATACCCAATTCTGTCTTATAAAATCTTGAAAATAAAACTAAAGCTCTAATACCTGTTGTTGCCAATAGGATACATATTGAAAATTTTATTAAATCAATTTACAACATATAGATGAGAGCCATGAGTGCTGATAAAAGAAATATAAATTTATTTATGTTTTTCACTGGATGCTACATCTTTTTTGCTTTGTTTGTACGCTTGAGAATACTATATTTTTTTTTTACAATGTTGAAGGAAATTTCTTATCCGTATTATTAGTTATTAAAAATCATCTGTGTTTAATATAATAGAATTTTATCAATAAAACTTTTTTCTGAAATAAAGCCCAATGTTGTCATTGGTAACAAACTGTTTTTCAGCCATAAACCGTACTTAAAACAAAATAGGACTTTTAAAAGTATTTTTCCCATGTTTTATTTAATAAATGAAAGTCAAAAACATTTTTAACTCAATTTTTTTAAAAATCGGGCTTTTAAGGATAAATTATATATCACATGAACATAAATTGACTCCATTTTAGAAATATTTTTTCAATCCTTATACATGGATTTATCTTTCAAAAAAAAATCCTGTCGCTTTCCGAGGGGGAGGGGTGAAATCTACTCAGTCATGACTCTTATCAAACTAAAATGCATTATTTCTTAATGTTTTTTGTTTTGTTTCAGGCCAGTGTTGTAGTTCAATTAATTTGTACCAGAAGCCCTACTTTTCCGGCAGCTACTTACGTGTTTGGAGCAACAAAGTCTCATTAGTTCTGCCACTGTTTCGGTAAAAACGTATAAAATCCGCATACCACTTTCTTTAATTAGTAAATGCTCATTGAAGGAAACAGAAAACCAAACACATCTGAAGTTTAGTCAGCTCCAGTACGATATAACAACGCTGTAATTAACGCAAGAGCTGAACCAAATATTTCCATTGTGTACCTGTAACGAACGCGTTCTTCCCCAAAGCTCATTTCATGCTGCTACAATCAGCAGTGCAGGTGAAATGGATCTGCATTAAGCATAGCAGGTGGAATATTTCCCATAAACTAACATTTATTCGAGAGCGAAATTACTGCTACCTTTTCAGTATAGTACCTCCTCCCGAAATCAATGAGATGCACTTATTGAACAATGAAACTGAAAGAGGTAATGATAGTGGTAAGCACTACAATCAGTATTATGGTTAAATTGGAGGAACGAAAGAACAGTACACATTCTAAATTAATTCCCTTTAAATAACGCGTATTAGGTTTGAACAGTCTTTCGAATAATGCACAGAACTGGAATGATATTTATGCATAAGTGGTGGATTTAGAAAAAACAGTTAAACAATGAAAATAGTTCTTTATTAGAAGAAGAAAAAAACGAAAGAATGAGCCATTTTTCCTCAAGAGAAAAGAATTAAAAATTACCAGCTGTTTTTTAGAGTTTCTCTCCTTTTTGTCCTCTTACTGCAGTACATATCCTGTTCATTGCGAATGCAATGAATTAAAAAAAAAAATACAGCATTACACATAATCTGACTTTTTTAATTTATCTATATGACAAATTACACGCTGAACACAATATTTTAATCCTTATATCTGATGCATTCATTCTGACTTTAAATCCAAAAGATAGATACATGCCGTACTCCAAACTGCAGTTACGAATTCAAAAAAATCTTGAAAACTTTTGATAAAATATAAGTTCCATCATAAAATGTATTGCATTATATTTTTCGTTTAATTCTCTCCACATTTATGCATAATTTTATAGTTTTAATCCAAAATGGAATCTATGGAACCATCAAACAACAGAAATACGTTTTTACCAAAAGGTTTCCACATTTCTGGAAGCTAGTGACACTGTACATACAAGTGAAACTTGGCTAATTCGAATTCCTCTATTATTTGCATTTTTTTCTCTGGTCTCTTAAATTTACTATTAACATAATGTACGAATATCATCTATAATTCGAATTTATTGTGGATAATTCCAAGTCAAAACTAAAACTTGCTTTTACTTTTGAACAGATTTCGTTAATTCAATACCTCCGTGTCTTGAGTTCTCAGTGGTCGAAAGTGAATAATTTTTTAATTCACTTGTTTCATCCCATTATTTACACGAGAATTTTACTGCTGTATAATATATTCAATCAAAAAAACAATTTAAAAAATTCGCATTATTTAAAAACTTTGAACACATTAGAAGCGAATTGAAGCTTTATGGTCCATTTGTTATATTAAGTACAATTGTATGCTTGTTCATTAAAATTACTTACTTACTCACTAAAATTACTATTTTTAAATCATTAAAAATATTTTAATTATAATAATTATCACTTTATTTATTAAAATTACTATCATTTTTAGTTTAAAAATTGACGTTTTCCGCTACTGCACTCAATTTTATACTTTTTTCGTTCGTATTTTTGGATCGATCGAATTTTTCTTGTGGTCCAGCATCGAATTAGTAAAGTTCCAAAACATATCTTTTTTTATAAATATATACTTTTTCATGTTAAGATGGAAGTTCTTTTCTATCGAAAGTTGCATGCCTCTGAAAGATTTTTCCGAAACTGTTCCAGAAAGCGGCATTTTCAATCAGTCTCGGAAGATTCGAAATAAACGGATAAATGGCTGCTTTTACACCAGACTCCAGGTGAAATATCTCTTTCAATAAAGGGGAAAAAATAAATCTCTATCCACAGACAGATGCGTCTTACTGCGTATCTGTCTTTTGATAAATATTAATATTTCCCAAGAGGCAGAAAACATTTCGTGCAAGTTTCGTTTTCCTTCCTTTTTCGAAGGAAAGCCCATTATCGGTATGAAAATGTTATTGGATTCATATCATTTGAGAGTTAAGATATATTCGTTAAGTATAACTTATGAGATAATCTTTTTTCTTTCTCTTTATCCATGATTAATTTATTACAGTTGATTCTTAACTGACTTTAAAACTCTGGGCCCTACAGACAGTTGAACCTAGTAGTGGAATCTTTTCGCATTAAACATAACGTGCTGCACCGACAACTGATAATAAAAAAACTAAGTTTCGAGTAATAGTTGAAGTACTTTCTTTTAATGAAGTGAATCGTCATGAAGTAAACATGAAGGTAAATCAAAGCACAGCTGCAATCTGGGAACAGCTGAAATTGCCTTAGCACTTTATTAAAATGTGAGCCACGTGCGTGTCTAATGCGTGTGTATCCAATAGCCAAACAATAGGGGTGTTTTTTTTTTCGGTAGTAGTAATCTAGAGAGCACGCTTGTTCAATTTTCGGGTTGGCGATTCATTTGAGATCAGAACGGAATGACGGCTAGAATTCAATAATAAGCCGTCACCGATAAAACATGAAATAATTTTAACATGATATTTATGCATCCTGCCCTAAAAATATAGACACAAGCGTAAATTGTCATCTGCAGAATAACTAGATATAAAATTAATATAATATGTGATGAGTATGATTATAAACGCTATAGGCAGTATAATTAAGTGTTAATTTATTGGAAAATTAAAAAATAAACTAATTATTTTAATAAATCACAAAATAGATTGTCCTATGATTAGACTCTAAAATGTTTTATGACTAAATTTTAAAGTTTAACAACACACTTAAAAATGCTCATACTTAATACTGTTTCCGTTACTTTTTGTCACTTCAAATACCCGATTTTCCAGTGAAATTTCTATGCTTTGCACGAATTCTGGTGTCAGTTCATACCATGCTTGCTCAATGTAGTGTTGAAGGCTTTTTCCTTGAAAAATATTGGCTTCCATATTTATACATATCTCGTGCTAACTTTCCCCACATATTACCTGTAGGATCATGGTCTGGACTAAGAGCAATACAGATCATAACATAGATAAAATTCTTCTGAAATCTCATTCTTGTCGAGTTTGAAGTATGAATCAAAGCTCCGTCTTGCTGAAAAACACAATCAGATCCTATCAGCAAGTTAAGTAGAGGAGTCAAATGCTGCTCTCATATTTACTGATAGTTCTTAAAATTTCATTTTTTTTTACTGCAAAAGACCAAGAACGGGTGGCTTAATAAATCTTTTTAGATTTATCCACTCCAAGTCATACTGATCCTCCACCTTGTCGCATATAAGAAAAACGTTTGGGTTCGCTTCTCTTTGGGTTCTTCTTCTCTTGCAAGTAAAATTTATATTCATCGAGTCCATCAAAATTCCACTTTTTCTCATCACTAAATATTAATAAAAAGGCTTTAATCATCATGAAACACCATTTTCTTTGTCCAGTTCTGTCAAACTGTTTTATGATGCATTTTCAAATTTAGCCTCTTCAACATTTTATTGAAAATCGTACTTTTAGAATCTCTTATTCTTCTGTGAATCGTGATTTTGGATAGCCCAATTTTTAATACAGTTGGTCATAATATCATATTTTCCCTGGATACCATACTTAATGCTTACAGAGGTATTTTCTTTTGTAAATCATATCTTCTCTTACTACACTATTTGGCATCGATTTTGCAAAATCATATAAATACTCCCCAAAGATATCTTTTAAAATTTTAGAAATGTCTTTCGGATGGTTTCCCTTTAATCTGTAAATATATAGAATTTTTATAACCTCTTCCTTTTAAATCTCTTTATTACTCGACACCTCCACAAAATTATCAAATCACCAAGTAGTAATTCTAAAACAAGCTAAACAATTGTTTTAAAGCTGAAAAGTGATAAAAATCTGACAATGCTTATTTAGAAGAAACTATTACTTCATTGTCATCAGTAAAAATTGACTTTAAAGAGTAAATAATAATTATAAATATCGTTTAGATTTACAGTCGGTTAAGAAATTATAAGACCACTTTAATTTTGGGAATTATGTAATAAATAGAAGTTCTAATTATATTTTAAACACATGAAATATGATATTAAGCATATTTATTATAATTACGTTTCAATAATTTTGAATAATGAAATAAATAATCAATTTCACAAAAACATTAGAAATAAAAAAAATACACTATTAACAAATTATAAGACCACTTGTCTAAAAGCCCCTGAAAGATATGAAAAATAATATGAAATTGGTACTCAATTTTTCTAATAACCTCTAACACTGTTTTTCATTGAAATGACCAGATGGTTAAGTTCAATTTCAGAAATATTGTGCCATTCTTCCAGTTCGTTGGCAGGTGAAAACTGTTTATTATTAGCATAAACTTTGCAACATAATATTCCTTAAAGGCTTTCCATGGGGTTCAAGTCTGGACTTCCACTTGGCCATGGCAAAATATCAACTTTTTCTTTTTAAAACCATTCCTGGGTGGGTGAGATATTTGGCAAGAAGCATTGTCCGGCTGAAAGATCAAGTTAGCACCACCTAATAAAGGCCCAAACGGTATCGGATGATCATATAGCATAGCTTGATATTGTGCAGAGCCCATACCCAGATAGCAATTTTAGTTTGCAGCAAATCTGCAAGCTTACAGCAAATTTGACACGACAAGAGCGCAAGTGTGAAACAAGTTTGCAGCAAGTTAACGCAAGCTTCGAAGTCAACATGGGACGAACTTGCAGCAGACTTGCACTGCAAACTCATTGCAAATTATAGCAAAAACAGAGTACGAACACAACCCGGGATAGAACTCGCGACCTACCGCTTCGTAGCCTGACGTCTATACCACTCGGCCAACTCGACTACGAAAGGAGAAGATAGATTTCGCTACTACATCGTTCGATTCGATTCGTATACGATTTATTTTAAACTATTTTCTTGATTTCATTAATTTTTTGAGTTGAGAATATGATTTGAAGTCAAAGAGAGAGCGATTTTAGCTAATAACTACGTTTTGCTAGTAGAATAAATTATGAAATTAGAGTTCAAAAGTAATTACTTTAAAATGGGACAAAATGTATAAGTTATTATTTTTTTAACAAACATTGACTGTTTTTCGGTTTAATTTTGTTTATAAATGTTAAAATTTCAACATTAACAAAAAGGCGATATAGTTTTCTTTAAAGTAAAAACTTTTAGTTAAAAGATGGAAAATGTTTCAAAAATTTTTTTTTATAAAAAAAGTTAGTTTTTTTTACAAATTATCATTGATTTATTGAATTAATAAAAAGAAGGACTGTCTAGGAGATGCTATGAAAAATCGGATGTTTTTTTTTTAAACAGAGACAAAGATAATTATCTCTTTGTGCTATCTTTGCATCAAGCTTGTTTTGCAAATTTGCATTGCAAAGGAGGTGGCGCTATTTGTCACGGTGAACTTGCAGCAGACTTGCAATGCAAGGAAGGTGGCGCTAGTTGTCACGGCGAATTTGCTACAAGTTCACTTCAAGTTTGACGCGTCAAATTTGCTATGACAAGGTAATATCAAGTCAAAATCAAACTTGCTGAAAACTTACGTGCTATCTGTGTACGTCCCGAAATTAGCTGCAAATCCCACAAGCCACAATGAGTAAAGTGTCTCCAAAAAAAAAACTTATCCTCCTCCCATTTGTCGTCTGAAGCATTCCATCGGTTATTTAAATCATGCCAATAATGTTTGCAGACATCGGGACCATCAAGGTTGAATTTCTTTTCATCAAAAAATATAATTTGTTTCCACTTATAAGTTCCATGACATGACATTTTTAGTATATTTCAATCTTTTTTCTCGATGATAACTTTGATTTGATAATTCTTTCAATAACTTTGGTGTTTTCGTCGTTTCAATGAAGTATTAGTGTTTGATTTGAAACTGTTCAAAGCAGTTACATGTGAAGTCTTTTTGATGAAACGTTTCGAAATTTCACGAGTCGAAAGATCGTTTTTAGTTGAAAGTCGAAGAATTTGTTCATTTTCCCATACTATCAAAATCCTTTTTCTTCCAGATCATTTTATTTTGTTTGAATCACTTTTTCTAATTATAACATTCTGAATGGCAGGTTTGAAACGCTTCATTAACCTAGCTATTTCTCTTTCAGATTTACCAGCACACTTATAAAATAAAATGTTTCTCACTTCGCATTCAGATAACTCTTTACCCCGCGGCTTCTTCGAATAAATCGTAGATAACACAATCAAAACCTGCACATTTGCTTTTCGGGAATGCTTTCACTAAATACTATTCATGCGTTTTATGATTCTGATGTGATGTTTAATGCGCTGATTTTCTCGAATGGTTTTATATAATTTCTTAATAGACACCTTATTAAATTTTTAGAAAAATAAGTAGATTTTAGTAGAATTTAAGTTCATTTTTAAATCTGGAATTGGTACAGAAAGTGTTTCACGATCAATTTTAAATACATGAGCTGAAAATTTGCATATTCCGACTTCTTCAGAAATGCACCAATTCGTTAGTGGTCTTATAATTTCTGAACGTACTGTAAAATCAGAGGATGTCTATACTTACGGGACAGGAACTTTCACAAGTTCCTGAATTTTTTTACTAATTTTAATTATTATCTTATGTCTTTTACTACAAATTCGAATAAATCGATGAATTCAAACCAGATTACTCATTTCTAGAAGTACATGAATCGTACTTTAGCTTGGAATGCCATTTTCGATCAGTGTTTATATTTTCGGGACAGAGTGTAGGTTGAATATTACGAGGGACGTTCCGGAAGTAAGTTTTGTCATGCTTTTTCACAAGGAAGCGTTATTACAATCCAAAACGTACAATGGCATAAGTAAATACAAACTTTTGGCTATTTTTCCACATATCCGCTACCAACATTGATACATTTGTCGTACCGTGAAATCAATTTCAAGAAATCATCCTGGTAAAAATCGGTGCCCAGCGAGCGACGGAAGTTCTTCACAGCCGCTGCACCTCTTCATTGCTTCGGAAGTTACGTCCCCATAGTACTGACTTCAATGCAGGGAAAAGGTGAAAGTCTGACGGGGTAAGATCGAGCATATAGGCCGGGTGATCCAATCTCTCCCATCCCAGGCGACGAATGTGTTCTTTTGTGCCCCTTGCTGTGTGGTGTCTTGCATTATCGTCCCAGGATAAAACCCCTCGAGGCTTATTGCCATTCTTGCGATCAGGCGAGGTCCTTTGGCACCCATCTTCAACTTTTTCCTGCATTCAAGTCAGCAATATCGGGACGTCACTTCCGAAGCAATGAAGAGATGCAACGACTCTCAAGAACTTCCTTCGCTCGCTGGGCACCGATTTTTACCAGGATGGTTTCTTAAAATTGATTTCACGGTATGACTAATGTATCAGTGGCGAAAATGTGAAAAAATAGACAAAAGTGTGTATTTTGTTATGCCATTGTATGTTTCGGATTGTAATAAAGCTCCCTTGTGAAAAAGCATGACGAAACTTACTTTCGCAATGTCCCCCGTATCTATAAATTTCGTGATGCGCCAGGCAAAAATCGTTCCAAATTTGGCACGTAGTTACTTAAATGGTGCTCACTAACAAAGGGTTTTTCAAAATTTTAATTAGATTCTTGATTAAAAATTAATCGAAATTTTAAATTTTTTCCTCATTAACTTCGGAGCATATTACCTCACAAAAGCATATTATCTCACTTAATTTTTTAAAATTAAATTTAAAAATTAGCCTTTAAGTGGTAACAATTTAATTTCCGTATAATTTGTTTCATTAATAAATTTTTCAAAATTAGTTTTAAGCAAATTTTGTAACAATGCTTTTCTTTAATATAACTGCGTGCAACGAAATTGCAAGTTGTGAATAATCAATGCGAATATTTTAATGGCTCTCGTGCGACTAAGCAAAAATAAACATTAGATTTTGTCATTTATTTAATAAATAACGCTTTAACAAATTTTAACACAAATAGTTTTTTAACATGAAAATGTTTTTAGGCTGCCATTCTTTCTGTAAACTGCGTGATATAAAAATCGTTATACACAGAATACGACTGATGCATTCAGGCCGCATAAAAACCAATCCCACTATAGGCGCATATGGGAATGTCTTTTACCACGCCAAATTGATCATTGGTGCCCGCTAGGGTTTCCGTATTTACTTTGATTGGAGCGAAACTGATTTTTTCTTCATTGTGTTTTGAAAACCTTCCATCTTTATTTACAATTAACAACTAATAACAAATTATTTTCAACTTTAAGACACTCAAGAAGGAATTCATTCTACTTTAAGTCACACACATACACACAAAATAAAACTACAAAGTAGAAATGTTTACATCCTTATAACAGATTGCATCGCTCGGTCGTTGCCGAAATAGAAAAACTTTACAAAGCATTTCTCGCCAAAAAAGCGAAATATCCTCAAATATTGGCATCGAAAACACTCCCCATAGGCGTCTATAGTGGGATGGGTTTTTATGCATTCAGGCCAGACGAAGGCATAAGAGATCAATCAAGCCTAAAACACTATCATACAACAATGTTTCGGAGTAGAGGTTCGAATCTTTCTTTTTAAATGAATCATCTTGATTCGATTATGTTCTCGAACCAATGTATCGAATGCAGAAATTTCGAATTTGTAGAGCAAACATATTTTTGCAATTTCACCGACTGAAGCTTGTTTGAGTCATCATGTTTTCACTACAATGTTTGTTCCTCTTGATGTCTACTAACAAGCCTCTGAGATTGCAGCAGAAATATCTGAATGCTCTGTAGATCTGTTAACACCCACCAGGGGGACTTAAAATATGGTGATGAGAAATTGCGGTTATACCTACGTCTGAGGGGACATCGTATGCGCCGTTCGAAATGGGGGCTATAGTGCCCAAATTACGGTTTTGCGGCGGCCAGATCATTCAGTCCACCCCAGGTGCTACATTAGGGCAGGGGTAGCTCTTTATGGTATATCTGATAACAGCAATGGATAATAACTTAATTATTATCAAATTAACAATTAGTAGTTATTGAATTGGAAGGACATAGTTGGAAAAACATGCATAGAAGAGTGAAGAAAGGCAATGTTGCCAAGCCACAAATCAATGCATCACTATGATGCTTAATGCTACATCAGTTCACAATTTACATTTAAGAACCGCTGGTCCATAGTTCAACACTCCGCCATGCAACAGATAGTGGTGTAGGAAAGTTAAGTGGCGACCAGGATGTAACAATTTTTCGCTCTCCTCGTCATATTTGGCATTTTAAAGCAAAATAAATGCGCTATTAGTTTGTCCTCGCACCTTCATCAGACTGGCACCGAGACAACTACACACCTTTGGTTCCCATTGCTAGAAGATCCCAAAGAAACAATAAACTAATGGGGGTTAATGAAAGAAACCAAAAAATAGTCTTGAATGAACCTCAGTAATAAAGTAGTTCCCATACAGTTTGGAACTTAACGCAGAGATGCACACGAAGTATTCACTTTTATTTCAATAGTAAGCGATTCAATTTTAAAAAACAATGTACATTTTGCAGGAAAGAAAAAGGATGTAACCACAAATCGGTAAGACAACTTAAAGTCAGATGCAGTGATGTTAACTTTTTGATTGTGAATCATCTGAATTGGCAATATGAATTTTCAGTAATTTTTGGAATACAATAACATACAAATAAAGTAAACCATATTTGCAAATAGTTTCGACATCCTGAGACTAGCACTTTTGGATGATTCTACACCAAAAAAGGGTGATAGGCAAGGAGTAAGATGAGCGCATTCCCGTAGTTCTTTGTTATGTCACGCTAAGTAAAATGGAAACATCTTCCCTTTCATTTTCTCTTTCCCTTATTTTGGTGAAAATAACTCCAACTGGCGCATGCGCAAAATTGCGGGAGATTTCGGAATCCGAGAGCATACAATACACTCTTGAGATTTTAACTAATATCTCTTAGTTAGCTGTATGTACGTCAAAAGTAATACTTCTTAAAAACATTAAAAAAAAACACCAAAATAATAATAAATGACTTTTTATATAAAAAAAGGTACAGAAAAAACAAGTGTAATCATAACAGTTTCAATTAAATGCTTTGCATTGCACCAAAGCATGAAAAATTAAGTAAAAGAATACAATTTTAAAAAATAGTAACTGAAGTTTTCAATCTCAAAGAAGATAAACAGATTGCATTAATTCACAACATAGAACACAAAATACTAAAAAAAACATAACTCATAAAGTAAAAACTTTCAAGGAATGTCAACATGGTTTTGAAGCTCATCTATAACATAACCAAACATATGTAGGTAGCTAAATGGCACAATAAGGATAAGTTCTACATAAAATGCAAAAGTACAAGAATAATACTTAGATTTATTCTATTAAGATATCAGCATATACACATAACTCCTCTAATATAGAGTAAATAGTACAAAGAAACACACACACATTGAGATTACATTCCTACATGGAAGAATGCTCTTTATATAAAGATCATTTTAATTTACGATTTTTAAGATAAAAATAAACAAAAAAAAGAGCGCAAAACCAATTTTTACACAGCAAAATCATATTTGTATCGTTACTATTTTTACAGAAAATATGCAGGATGTTCAACCAAAACTGCATAAACTGTACAGAAACAGAACCCTCACGCAATGTGCATAACAAATTAGCACAGCATCATATAACTACAATATGTAAGTTTCACAGGTTAATTTTCAACAAACATTCACAAGAAAAGATGTGATGTCACTTGCAGGGTACTAAAATTAAGCTGTAAGGGAATTATATGAAATTCAAGAGATAAATGGAGTCAAGCCATGTTCATGTGATACATGAAATGATGGTGAAGTGAACAATGGGTGAGGATCAAAGAAATTATAAAAAAATAAAAATGCATTCCCTGGCTCTGATGAAAATGCAACTGAGAAGTTAAGCATCATGGAATATCAGACAATCCATTTAGATAATTGAAAACCAAGTTACCCCCGCCCTTCCTTGATATTCAGGTCTAGTGAAGAGGAGTTGCTCCGACAGATACTGAAGTCGGAGTCCCAACAGCCATCACTGGCCATAGCCCAACCCCTCCCGAAGAAAGTATGTACCATCATTGAAATGGTCTAACTCAATTCTACGAGATTACTATGTCCACAAGGGTAGTAAGAACCTGCTTACTTATCCAGCAACTTCTCATCCACATAGTCGAGGTGCCACAGGTAGACAAATCTGTTTTGATAAGTTAGATGTCAAAACAGTTGTATTTATAACAACCTTGTTATTTTCCTTCAGCAGATCTCTGTTCTGCACTTTTATCCTCTCAGCAAACACACTGTCTGTTTCGAAGATCAGTTGCCAACTTGTCAGAGCTGGGGAATGCCCAAGGTTTGCAAAAGGGGCTCCAGTATAGCTGGGCACAATTGCATTTCATCTTTTCTACCATGACTGCTGGAATTTGGAATATTCAGGTCATTTTGGATTAGACAGGGTTATACCGTTGTGTGCCCATAATTATTGCAAGATATGACTCCTATGGATTTATGCCTTTGGGGACATCTGAAGCAACTTATATAGGGAACACCAGTTACTACAGAAAATTGCTCAGCTGCATGCTGATTTCACCTTTGTTAACACCATATTGTTGGATCCTGTGTAGTTGCCCATAAGCACATGCATGCCTTGATATGTGCAATGGTAATTTTGAGCACCCTCCAATGAAAACTATTGTTGTATGCAAGTAACCATTGCCTGTGTTTCCAATAAATCTTATTTCCTGTGTGACAGATGTGACGTATTTTTTCTTTCATATGTTCTTATAAACTATGAATTCACAAATTCTTGATTTGTACAGTTTATGTTGTCTCGGTAGAACATCCTGTAAATACTATAAAGTACTATTTCTATCCTCCACTGATGTTGTGTTAAAACATTAGAAAAGTTAACAAACACCAGAATAAAATGCTGCTAATAGCACATTAAAATAGTCTAATCTAATTCAATTTAGACAGAAATTTGTTAATACGGACCTTTCTTTGATCAATACGAGAAGTCGCAAAACATATCTTTTTGAAGGAATACAATGTATTCTATTAAAAAATTAAACCTTTTTTTCCCTTTGAAGACTAAAGGAAGTATGGGTTGTTACTCAACATCTTTATTTACTTTTGTCTCAATATTTTCTATTAATATATTGGGTATCTATATCCATATGATAATGAACTGCTAATGAAACTATATATACAGAGTAGCACAAATATGCAGCCCACATGATAGCAGTTAAAATTTTAAGAAAGACGAAATTAATTAAGTCAAGTAAAGCATATATGAGTTCATAACAGAGGGGTGATGGGTTAACAAAAAGTTCGAATTGTGAACAAATTGCACAATGTACACTTTCACAAAGCTTTTTATGTTCGAACAATGAACACATGTTCAGATAATGAAGAGTGAGGCTATGAGTACGATTTGTAGAACTGCATCTTATCTACAATCATCTATCAGTGCTGTAGTAGAAGAGATGAACAGTAGAAAGTAATATACTAAAGGTTTGCCATAAAGTATGGGTTGGTGGTACATCAGTGAAATCAACAGGAAAACAGATAAAAACAAAATTGAAGCGAGAAAGAGAAATATTTATCTTAATATAAATAAAAGTTATTATGGCTATGTATTGTATGTATGTGGGTATGTTCCACATCTCCTCCTAAACTACTGGATTGATATCAACCAAACTTCGCACACTTATTATTTAAGATAAGAAGAAGATTATCGTCAACTTTTCGAAGACCGAAAGTTAATTAAACAGTCAGTTCATTAGAAATTAACCGAAACCGTTTTTCCGTATTAACTTCGGAGGAAATAATCCCCCAAAAATATTTATATACCATCTTAAAGTTCAAAATTTTACATTTTCAATGATACCAATTTTATATGTGTGACATTTTTCTTTCCATTTTTATTATTTTTTAAATTTAAAAAATAGTTGATTACACGCAGACGATTTTGAAATAAAGCAAATTTAATTATATGCAGTTTCTAGGCAACAGTGTAATTACTTTACATTATTTTCTGATTTTTCTGTTTATTTATTTTTTTTTCAAATATCGTTTGGCAATTTAATTAGATTAAAAAATTGCTGCAGTTAATATTGCCTGTCATCTTTACCTGCGTTTTCTAAAAAAATAATAAATAAGTAATATTTTAATTGAAAATATATAACTTGGAGTATTACGAGTTTCAGAGTTGTGTTTTAACAATGCCTGAAAGAAAACATAAGTCAATCATTCAAATTCCAACAAAGGCAAAAATAGTAAACAATAGTAATAGTAAACAACAAAGCACACTCCAGAAATGTTGTTTACAGGCAAGCATTGGATTAATGTAAGTCGATGTAGCCTTAATCTCTGTAGTTGGGAGGCTGTGGTTTTGAATGTTTATTGTACATATTTTTTATGCACATGAGGTCTTCAAAACAAGATAAAGGTCACTGTCAATTTTTCAAAGTCCAAAAGTGAATTAAAAATTTAGCAAGATTTTGGCATTTACCGCTATATCATCCAAAAATGTTATCTAACAAAAACTAATTTTACACCATATTTTTTTAAAAATTAGCTTCTCAGTGGCACTAATTTCATTACTATACAATTTTTCTCTCTCATTTTAATAAATTTTTCAAAATTAATTTTATACACAATTTGTAACATTATTTTGACTTGACTTGAATTAGAGGGGTTATGGGATTTGAAGCAACAAAGGCAACATTATTTTTTTAGTGTTGATGAAAAAAAAAAAAATGCATATACGAAGAACTGTTGCCAACAAACATTAACAGAATTCAGGAAAACACTAAAAGAAAAGTTTAAAAGCAGACAATTCACAATTTATACCAGAAAAAACTTGGTTTGGTTTATTTTCATGTTTTTCATTAATCAAACAAAGATTAATCATCCCAAAAAGTCCATTAAAACCTTTCTTATACCTTAGTATTTGTGAAAAAAAATTTGAGGTACTTATTTAACAATTATTACGGAGGGAATTAGTTCTCGGCATTTTTTAAAAATCGTTTGCTTCAATTGATGTTCTTATTTTAATTTTAAAATGTTTCACACGAGAAAGGGATTTTGTATTATATTTTATACAAAATATTTTAATCTTGAGCAAAGCAGGGTATATCAGCTATACACAGTATGTATCATTTTTTTTATTATTGCATAATAAAAATGTATACAAAGAATTGTTGTCAGAATGCATTAACAGAATTCTGCAAGAATGCTATAAAAATAATTTAAATAAAGTTTAAAACACAGATAATTAACACTTTATATCAGGAACAACTATTTATTTGGATTAATTTCATGTTTATATAACAAAAACTATTTAATTCTCTATTTAATTAAACATGGAGAAAAATAGCTGTATATTTGACTTGATTGTTTATAGAATTTTTTGGTTCAATTGATATTCTCATTTTAATAAAAAAAATGATTTTGTGTGTAATAATATTTCAAACAAAAGAAGTTTTTAAATAAAAAAATATTAGACATGAAATTAATTTAATCCCGAGCAAGGCCAGGTATATCAGCTAGTGTATCTATAAATGGTAAACCAACAAAAGAACAAACGAACGAGATTCTGACATCTCATAAGTGAACCTTTGTGAACTACCCGACTGATTTCTCAATCTGCCTTTTTGTAAAAACTTTTCTTAATTTTTGGTTGAAAAAAGAAAAACTTCAATAATATTATGGGGCATAAAAAAAAAAAATGTCAAAAGTTGCAATCGATATAGAAACCAAGGAAGATTTATACATGATTCTTATTGCATATAAATAAACACAGAAAGAAATTACATAGTATTTAAAACATATTTTCAGACTCCAGAATGAATTAATAAATTCCCATAAAAAATTATTGTAAATTGATGATCGGTTAACGACCAATTCAGGTAATGAGTATCCACAATGAAAGGATTATGTTTGTTAACCAATAACTTCCCCATCAAAACAAATTATCAAAAAGAAAGTAGGTAGATATATATGTGGGAAACTGATATGCTATCCATACAGGCACAAGTTCAGTTTTTTATAATGTGCGTTTCAGCATCCTGAATTATTTCAGTACAATGCATTGTCTTTTACCTTCTTGTAATTTAGAAAATTGTTTATAGCACATATATATCCAATCATGAACAACTTAAATACTTCAGTGTTTACTTTTCATATAGAGTTACATATACAGTTTAGCTAGGGATAATCTATTTTAAGTAAAACCTATATTTTAGGGTTATATTGATATATATTATTACAAGTGTTTCTATCAATTCAAAATTATCAATGATAAGAAAAAGCAAAATTAATGAAATTTCCAAAAATTAACACATTGTGTGCAGGATACGAATTAGATGCAAGCTCAAATAAAGACAAACTATAACTGTGCTTGCTCTGGACAATGTTTATACCATAAAAGAATAAGTGGATGTATTCTGCAGACATCTAATAACATGTCCAACTTATCTAAAATAGTAAGTAGGCCAAATTCTTGAATTAAAATCTTGATGTTGGGTAATTCGAAAAAAACTTATTTTTACATTTCCAGCTTCCAAAGTGTTAAGAAAAAAGATACTAAAAAATAATATTCAATCAGTAAAAATACTGAAAATAAAAAATTGCACCAAGAAATAAAAATTTCTTCTTTAATATAATGCTTTTTTAGAGCTTTTATACAATAGAACCACATTTTTAAAATTTTCTACTAATAAATTCAGAAAATACATGAAAATATATCTAAATCACTCTAGGAATAAAAGGTAATGAAATTTATTAATTCTGGGGAATCGCATCACATTTTGATTATATTTTAGTTATTATGCTTGCAACTAAACATGCACTTAACTATATTCACTTCTATATTAAAAGTTATGAATATGTAATACATGAGGTTTTAAAAAACATCTCAAGTTTAGTAAATATCAGCATTTTAGCCCTTAACTGTCATATATACTCAGAAAATAATAATTTTTACCATAATTGGGTTTGAGAGACAAGATAAGGGATTAACTGGCTTGAGAAATTTGCATGCAAAATGTATCAGCCTATCATAATGACAAATAATTAAGCAAACTGGTTCAGACAGTATCAGTAAATGCACAAACAGCTTTAAATTATCTCTTAAGAAATATTATTAAACATGTAGTCAAAACTCACAAATTCACAGCAGGTAATATAGTTAAAAACTTAGCACTTTTTTAAGGATTTCCAAACTTGAGAGTTGCTGAAAGTATAGACAATAATGAATATTTTGTAACATATTCACAAAAAAGCAACAAATATGAAGCATTTAAAAATAAAAGTAAAGTAAACTAATTTAGCTTGTAATTTCATTATAAAAGTGGGCGTTTCTTCTTATTAAACTGTAATAAATACTTATCATTCAGTTATAGAAAGTAAATAAAAAAGAAACATATTTTTAAAAAGCAACTTCCAAAAATTAGTTTTAAAAATACAAAATGCGTCATTTTTAAATGCATTTACTTTTTTTCCATTATTGACAATAAAATTCATAAAATTCTTTCTTTAAGTTACATTTAAAATTATATTATTCAGATCATAAAAATTATTTAATTAAATGTAGATTCCCCCCAAAAAAAATTTTCATAACGAGTCTTTCACACATAACTGAAAAGTGAATGCATTGTCTTATTCAAAATCAGCAATAATCTAGTATGTATTCAATGAAGTAACTCACTAAAACATAGTTAAAAAAGGCTATAAAATTCAATCAAAAGTTTTAATTGCTTTTAAAATTTTAAAGTTGTTAAACATCAATTTTAATGCAGACAATTCAAGTGAGTGATGATTCAAAAAAAGCAACTGTTCTATAATACAGGAAAAATTCTGGGAGGAGGAGTATCTATTAGGGGAAAAAAAATGGAAAATATAATATAGATACATAGGATTTTTCATGGTGATGCCAGCTTTATAAATAATAAAAAACAAAAAAGTACTGTTCTATTAGCCTAACAGCAATTTTCGCAAATTATATAAATTTTGGTGTCAAATGTTGTTTTTTGGTTACCACAACAGTCACCAAATGTGTATGTGCACCAGTAGTAGTACGCTTTTGAAGTATTAGGATTTTAAAGGAAGATACATGAAATGGCAGTTGCTTCATGATTCAATGAAAATTCAATAAAATATGCTATTCCTCTATTATCAATTTATGCCAGTAGTTTTAAAATGAGAAGATTAAAAACTTATACATATACAAGTATAAAATTTGTGATCATGAAAACAGTTGCATAAATAGAGTGATTTTCAGTTTTACAAAAGTAGACATCAAGACAAAAAAAAGGAAGAAACATATTTTCATCAGATAGTCTGATCCAATAAATTGCAATTCTTAATATCTTGTTGACAAAATTCTAGATTTCTTTCAATTTCATACTCTTATTATTATAGACATGATTGTAAGAAAGTCTGTAACATAATAAAATTTAATTTATTGGTAAACATTTCCTATTATACCATCTAAACCAATAATAAAAATAAAACCTAGTTCACAAAATGCCCATCTATTTCATTAAATAATGAAGTCAATTAAAATAAAAATACACTTCTGTTCAATGGATTAACTAATTATTTCATAATTAATAAATATAATTCCGAAAACAATAAGCCTGATTCATCCTGCTTGCCTAGAATTCTGCAACTTTTGCCTTTAATTTATTAACAAGCATCAAGTACAAATGATGCAGGCTGGCAAAGACTCAAAATATGTTCACAGATAATAAAAAAAAAAAAGTGACAGCTAAAAATGTTTTCTGGTTTTAAAAATTGGGCCATGGTGGCCTAGTGGTAAGGTCTTAGCTTCGGAGGGTTCTGAAGTTCAAAACTCGATTCCACTAAAAATCCACCGAGTATGTGGGCCTGGTGCATGTTAAATCTGAAGATGTGCGAGTCAAACATCCTCCCGCTGGTGTGGTGCAGTTTGGAACGGATAACTAAACTGGTTTTAAAAATAATGTTCTATAATATTCTTAGTGCCATTTTAGCAACCCTTATAGAAACAAATGCTTTTATTGTGCCTTTGTAGATTTATCAATTAAATTCTGTGTGCTGTATAATACAGATAAGGAGTTGGTGGAGAGAATTGAAAGGTGTGATATTATGAGTCTGTTTGAGCTGAAATCCATACTGGAGATGTGATGGCCCTTGTTCCTAAAAATTCTCTAAACTAGGTATCTCAAGTCAAGTCATAGTACAATTGTGTTTTTATTTTACGTAGTAATTATATATCATTAGTTAATTAAATAACAAATTAATGAGTGAAACTATTAAATTATCACACACTTTCAACAGACTTCATTCTTTTTTATGAAATAGCTAGGTATCTCATGGAATAACTTAACTATACACTTTAACAGAAGTGTACATATTTTAGTAAATCAAACATTTATGCAACATTTCCTATCAATAACAATAAGATAATTTCAAAATGCAGTTATTTTTATGAGTGACCTTCATAATTAAATACTTTGAACACATTCAAATATACAGCAAATCTAATTACGGGTATGGCTTAAGTAATGGCTTCTCAAAGCTCCCCACTGCTCAAAATTTGCGTTACAAATCCTGCACATGTTTGGCCTCTCTAAGATATGTTTCAAGTAATGCTTCTTCAGTTCTTTTCTTATAGTGAAAGTCTCAAAACAAACTTTGCATTGATGCACAATAACATCATGAGTTGCCCGATGAGCTTTGAAATCTACCTTACTTTCAAATGTTTCACTGCACACGCTGCAAATGTAAGCAATTTCTCCTTCATGACTCACTTTGTGCTCTTTAAGAGCCTCTTTCTGCATAAAGATCTGATCACAGATATTGCAAGGATAGGTGGGAACTGTATTATGAATCTTTTTGTGCTCATCCAATGCATCTTTTTCCCTGAAACCTTCATTGCAAACTTTGCAAATGAATGGCTGCCGCCGACTGTGGACCTTCTTGTGTTCTAAGAGTTCAGCCTTAGTCTTAAATCTTTGATTACAATTTTTGCATAGATGTGGGTTTTTCTTGGAACAAAAAACCGAATGGTCAGAAAGCTCAGACTTAGAATAAAAATTTTCATTGCAAAATTTACATGGAAATGTTTCTTGTTCTATCTGCATTTCATGTTCGTGTTTATGCTTATTTAGCTCTACCTTTGATGCATATGCCTCACCACAAACTTTACATGAATAAGATCTCTTCTTACACGGAGTCTTATTATGAAGAGAAAGCTCAGATTTTAGATTGAAACTTTCACCACATGTCTTGCAAGCATGATTGGTTTTCTTTTGATTATTTTTTTGATTGTGAATCTGTTTATGCTCACGAAGATCACTTTTGAACTTGAAACCTTCATTACAAATGTTACATTCAAAAGGAAGATCTTCGGCATGTGCCATGCGTGTATGTGCAGTTAAATCATCTTTGAACATAAAACTTTCACTGCATATCCGGCAGGTATGCATTTTGCCCTCATTATGCATTAACATGTGATCTTCATACTCATCTTGTGCAAGATTCTCATCACACACTTCACATGTAATTGTTTTCTTATTATGATTTTTCTTATGTTTTTCATATTCTTGTCTGTCCCTGAAAGCATTACCACAGATATTGCAAACAAAGATTTTTTTCTTGGTAGGATTTTGTTTGCTATCATCTGTGTCTAACTTGTGCTTACTTTTCTTATTAGTATCTTTAGAAGATAAAGGCATCTTTTTATTGCTATTATGTACTTGTGCTTTATGCCTCTGTAAATCGCTCTTTCTAGAAAAGGTCTTATCACAGATTTTACAAATAATGCCAAAGTCATCTTCTTCTTCATGCAGCAGTCTATGTTCCCGAAAGACACTTTCCATAGAAAAACTTTCATTGCAAACATCACACACATATGGCCTCTCCTCTGGATGGCTCAAGTAATGCATCTTTAGAGCACTCTTCTTGAAAAAGTCTGAACCACAAATCTCACAAACATACCGAGAATTTTGGCTCTTCTTAGATTTCAGTTTATGCATAAGAACTTTGTGGGAATTCAAATCAACCTTTGTAAAGAATTTTTCATCACATAACTTACATGCTAAAGTTTCTTCACCCTTGTGAACCCGGTAGTGATTTTTTAAGGAAATCTTTCTGACAAATCCAGCACTACATACAACACAAACAAATTGGCACACTTCTGGCTGTTGATCTTCACCATTATGAATTAACATGTGGCGCTTAAGACTACTGGCCGCTGAAAAGCAATTACCACATACTGTACAACCGTGTCTTTCTTTTTCATTTGGAGGTAAATTTATAGGAAAAGAATCTGGAGCAAGTGGTTGGGGTTCAAGATGTTCAACTACAATGCTATTGGGATCTAAATTTTGAACCATAACATTGCTAGTATCCATATTGGTTATGATTATATCATTGGAGTCAAGATTCTGTATAACACTGTGGTCACCATTTTGTTCAGGCACTTCAGCAAGAGCAGGGTATACTTCTAGTATTGGATCACTATATGTACCATCCAAATTCAAGATCTGATTCTGGTACTTTTTGGCAGCAGGAATACCAAGGTTTTGATTATCAAGAATCCCATTGTTATTAAGAACCCCATTGCTTGTAACTTCAGGATTGATAACTTGGTTAGGATACTTTTTGGCTAAGTATTTGGCTTTCTCTTCCTCAAATCTCTCTAAATTCTCTCCGAGTTCCTTTGTGTGCTCTCGGTAATGTTTCAGAAGAGTATTTTTTCTTACAAATGCTTTGCTGCAGATAAAACAAGAATGAGGAAGAACTTTTATCTTGTTCTCCAACACGGGAAAAGATGAAGATTCAGTAAAAGACATTTTGATTATTTTCAGTTAGGAAAGAATAGATTTCATCAGTTAATATACCTACAATAAAAGGAAAAGTTAAATTAGAAATTGGAAAATTTTCTATCACTGATACACTTTATGAACAAATAATATATAGACACAAACACATATATGAAGATGATATAAACAACATGTTTTTTGTTGTCTTTATCTATTTATTAATATTTTTACTTTAATTTAGCTATTTCATTTGCATTATTTTTCTCATGTTTGACAGGGAGAGAATTTATTACATATGACAGAAAAAGTGAAAGGATAATTGATTTATTTCAATACTACAAATAATCACTGGTTAAAGAAAAAGTTTTAATGGTTACTTACACAAATATGACTATGAGAAATTTAAAATCGTAAATATGTATGAACATCCGATATAATTAACCTTCCAAGTGCCCAATTATTTTGATCTTTTAACTATATATATATATATATATATATAAGAACTTATTTTCTGTGCACATAGAGCTATAAATAAACAGGAGATGGCATGCGCTGAAATTCGTGAGGTCTTAACCACAACCGCGGCACCATATTGCTACAACCAAAATAAATCAAAGCACGTCTTGTTTTGTCATAGAGCTATTGCGTTTTGTCGTTCTTAAAACTGTTTAATGGTGACTTTATTTCAGCAATTAAGCTATTATTTACAGATTAATTTAAGATAAAAGCGCTACGTAATGGGTTCCTGTGTTGCATTCAACTGTACTAATAGGATATCTAAGAAAATTCCCGGCGTAACATTTCACAGGTAAGATTTTGTTTTGTAAACTGACGATCTTGTTTGTTCAATTTGAGTCTTTGCAAAATCGTGTATATTTAATGGCATTAACAGTTCATTTATCCTGAATTTTTGTAGTATATTTTTAACAGCGGTCTTTTAAAATTAATGATGGGGGATTTTTCTTTAAATAAACACTGTATAACATAAAAGTTTTTGACTTTTCATTTGAGTTTTGTATTATAGTTAAGGGTACAATGGACATTCAAAACAAAATTTCTCAATTTTTAATCTATTGCGCTGAAATTTTAATAGAAATGTTGTAATATTATTCTTATATTGTAAAAAAAATTTCAGCAAAATTAATTAATAGGTAACTTATGGATTTTTTTGGAAAAAAATATTAAAATGAATCTAAATATTGTAAAACTTCAAAATGTTCCATGCGCATTAAAACACAAAAATCTAACTTTCCAGGGTTTTTAAATAGCTCATGATATAGTTCTACATAATATTTTGCATGTTTAGCATTACTGAATTCACATTTTTTGCGTCAAATTCATCCTAAAATATCATTGAGAAAATGCTATAAATAGACTTAAAATTTCTAGATAACATATAAACAAACTTGAAACAATTTATGTTTTATGAAATAATAATTTTTAACCCTATAGTTGATGTTTTCTACATAATATATACAAATATTAATGAATTGTTTTCAAAATATGTGTATAAAAGTTATTTCAAGATAATATCACACTCGAAGCACCTATATATGCATTTCTTCTCACCAAGTGAGATATGAAAATTATAATAGAAAAAAAAATATTTATTCGAAATTTATTTTACAAATAAACAATATTTTTTTTTAAATACTTTTTTATCATGCATGTGTCCATAGAGAAGTTTAATTCAAATAAAAAGCCAAAACAGATTTTAAAAAAACCATGCTGCTTATGCAATTTCTTTATGTTTTGTTTTAGTCTGTATAAGATAAAAACATACATAAAACAACTTATATTTGTGAAATAATCATTTCTTGATATCACCATAATATCAATAAAAAAAAATCCTTAATATCAACAGAAAAAATAAAGATATCAAAACAATTTTTTTTTGCAAATGATTGCTGGTAATAGGTTCTTTATAATAGATCAAAATAAAAAAAAATGTTGAATTTTTGGTCGATTTTTCACATTTCAACATCCATTGCACCCTTAATTCAAGTTCAGACCTTTTTTAATTGTTTTGACTCTGCAAAAGCAATATATTTTATTATTTTTTCCTATTATTATAGTTGTTACAATAACAAAAGGAAACCGAGTTGATTTGATTAACAAGAAAACCATTTCAAATGTTTGGTAGAAAATTTAAATAATGTTTAATTTAAACATATTCTTTTCATTAATCTTTTGTTGTTAAAGACTTTTGTTAACATTTAAACCTTCATTTTAACTTCATAACATTTGTGAAAAATATTTATTTTTAATATTTGTAGATTACAATTTTGTACACTTCATATTATCAAGTGCTTTTCAAAAGAAAAAGTGATTAGACTTCTCTGTTAATTAATAAACAGTAGGTTATGGACTATGTATATTACCCATGAGCTTATTATAAATTTCTTAATGTTAATTATTGCTATTCTTTTAGCACATAATACTTTTGCCTTTGAATATCCTAACTTTAAAAAGAGCATGTGCATTTGATAATATTGTTTTGTTTGTATTGAAAATAATGTGAGATTTTTAATTGATGTTCTTTGAATAAATTTTTTAATTGGAAATCTGCCTCTTTAAATAACAGTAATATATTACTTTTAATGCCTTGATAAAATATAAAGAAACCTAAGTTCCTGAAAATTGCTGTGAAGTTCTTTTTTAATTCAGTTGTGAAATTGAGCTATTTTAAAACGTTATTTTTGGAGATAAAAAAAACTCTTATAAGTTATGAAACAAAACTAATGTTGAAAAAATAAATAAAAAAAGTTGTTATATGTTAACAACAAAACTATTTCAATCACGTTTTTTCAATTTTCTGTCATAAGAGAAAAGGTCCAAGAACAGTTTACTCCTTCTTCCGCTTGAAGGCAGAGCGGCTCCGCGAAGTTTCTGGTTATACCAAGATGGCTGCCGCTCCTCTGACAGTTACTTCACTAACGACTATAGGGAAGGATAGGAATGCCCACTCCTTCTTATTCATACCTCCATGTCTGTGCATGTATGTTTGTTTTTTCTTCACTAGGCACACCCAGACCATTTGACCTACTGGGACCAAATTTGGCACAGTGATGGATTAGGACAACTGGGAGCCAATGCTGTAAAAATTATTTTAAAATTTGAATGAGATTTTTACTTATTTAATGTTAAGTGGTAAATTCAGGTGTTTTATGCCAATTTTCATGACTTTTCTGCATGTATTCTGATCGGAGAACCATAATTTTAATATATAATTATATATATTATTTCCAGAATATCTCCATTCTAATAAGAGTAATTCGAAGCTGCTGTGTAACTTTACTGATTTTTAAAGATCTTTTTTTATAAAGTTCTCAAAAACACCATTCTTTTGCACACAATTCACGTTACGCGAGATGAAATATTATTATTCTGTGTTTTAATTTATTAAACATCAGAAAAATAGATCTTGCATTTTTTTTTCTTGTCTTTTGGCATTTTATTTTGCAACATATATTTATTGGCAACATTTTTTTTTTTTTGTTCTAAAGATATTTAAGTTTATACTTTTAATCAGCAATGTTGGGTAAATTCTTTAGAACATAATTGTACATTGTAAAGATGTATTAGTTACTGTATGGTATATTGTTTAAAATAAATTCTCTTTTTCCATACTTCTTGCATTTTCTTCAAACCATACTGTTATAAAGTAATAACCAGTGGAGTGGTCTCCTCTCTCCCCTAAACTTTCTCTTATACTCCCCATAAAGGTGTCATTTTCCCTCTCCCTAGAGTTGCCATATGTCCCATATATACAGGACTATCGCCATATTTCACTACTCAGCCCTGTATTACTATTTGTCCTGTTTTCTTCCTAAACTCTGCGTCATTATAATTTTAAAATGACCTGTGCCCAATTTTATAATTATGTGAAAGTAGAAAATGAGATAATTAAGAAAGCAAAATCAGCTTTTTTAAAGTATGACTGGGTTAAAAAGGATTAGCCTCACATCCTTTTTTATTATTCTACGTGATCATTTTACAAGATTGCTAAGAATGCTTGGCAATTATGGCAACCCTTTCTCTTCCGAGTGGATAAAAAATTCGAACCTAATGTAACACAGAATGCAATGATTACCCACTAGTTTCTTTTGGCGCGCGCCTGAGTCGAAAGGAGAGTATTAGTAGTGACGTGATTTTAGTTTTTAACTTTTTCATTAAATTTTTCATTCAGAAGGATAAGAAGAGATGACTCAGAAGTTCTAATTCATAACACCAATCATATTAAATTGAGGTGTTCCAAGCAATAAAATCAAGAGTATCATACCTCCATGATACTAAAATTAAGGGAAAAAACAATTCACTCAAAGGTTATCACAATATAAGGATGGTGGAATATGCGTTGTGTATTTATTTTATTAGTGCAATAACCCAAAGTACTAACCAAAGCCTCAGATTCGCATTAAGGATGTGTCCCATGTGTAAAAAAAAGGCAATACAATAAGTAAGTTTAAAATAATATAATATATATATATTTGTGCTATTTTTAAAGTTGTTAATCGTATAATCATGTTAAAATTAAGATACATAATAAACGTTATATTATTTTAAACTTGCTTATTGTATTTTAATTTTAACATGATTATACGATTAACAACTTTAAAAATAGCACAAATTTAAAAATTGACTCATGCGATATGATGAAATCGGAGGGCGCACATTCCGCAAATAAATTACAAATTCACAAGGAAATCCACATGGGGCGCGAGACGCTCTTTTATCTACGCAATCCTTTCCCTTTAACATCCTGTCATAAGCCGAGCTAACGTTCACAGTTACGAAACTATGTTAAGAATTCTAAATTTTTCAGCAAAATTAAACTAAACTTTTGCATTACAACTCTTTGAGCATTATAAGCATCTACCATTAAATCTGCAGAAAATAACCAAGCCCTTACAATTTTCAGTCTGCGAATCATGCCCCAAACTGACCTCAGATTAGATACAAAACAAGTTTTAAAGGAAATGTCTCATTCTGACCACACTACATGATTGAACGCATAAACGACATTCTGATAAACATAAAATACAGCATAGCAAATACGGGACCGATTATCTCTTCGGTTACATAGCATGACACACACACAAAAAGAAAACAAACAAAATGAATAAAACAAACATTCAACGACACAATATCTAGATTAAAAAAAAGAAAATGGCACCATTCCAATTTATTGCATTTAGCTCCCTAAGAGTGTCCTATCGTTGCACCCAAGAAGAAAATTGCTTTTATCGCCCTCCCCGAGTTCCTTCGATTTGCCATGACGCCGGACATAAGAGGAATAAAAATCAAGAAAAGAAAACATGCTGGAATGCATCTAACGGGGATTTCACCTCCGCGGTGACGAAACCGACACCCCCTGACACCCTCGCGGGGTCAGGTGACAGGGCCACCAAATCGGCCGCGATAAAACCAGAAGAGAAGAGCCAAGAGAGAGTTCGCGCCTCGCGCACCCCCTAAATACCCTCGCCGAAAAACACGTCACGGTGACGCAAGACCCCGTTTCCCATTGGTCAAAAGTCCGAACAAGACGCGTCCCTATCCGCTTGACAATCACTCCGAAAAATTCGCCATCTTGTGGACATCCTACCGGATGCAAAAACAACAAGTCATCCCTCGCGACGGCGATTTCATCCCCGCTCGTCTTGCACTGAAGGAAAAAGCAAACTACATCAAGAAAACCCTAAAAAGCCCCCAAAAAACCCTAAAAACTTTAAAAGCCCTAATTAAAGTACGCAAAAAATCAAAAAACCATCCTAAGCACATAAATATTTAAAACACATATGAATAATACTGTAATTTGCCAAGAAAGTCACTTCAATTTAAGCCCAACTAAATCCTTTCTTAAAACACATAACAGAACACAAATTATTTTCTTTAGACACACATTAATTAAAAGAAAACTGCTTATTTCAATCTAAGCCTAACTAAATCCTTTCTTAAAACACAAAACAGACACAAAATACTTTCTTTAAACACACATTAATTAAAAGAACTGCTTCCTTAAAAATAAATGTTCATTCTTTAAAACTATTAATCAAATATATTCGTATCTTAAAACACACATCAATAACACAAAAAGATCAATCAAAATGTCTGTATCTTTAAAACACATATCAATTCTAAAAAAGATCAAACGTTTCCTGAGTGTCTGTGGAACGAGCAAAATAAGTTAAAAATAAAAACATTCCCCACAAGTAGCAACGCTACAGTAGTAGCGCATTTCGAAGGTCACGAGTAGCGCCAATATGCAATTTGGCCTTGTTAGATAAAGAAAATCTAATATGCAATTTGAACGCCTTGTTTTTAAACGATTCAAATGAAAATTGGGTACAGATATACCATTAGGGTTAGAAGATCACATACCAAATTTCATTTATGTAAGTAGTTAAATTTAGAGTTATCATGTTCAGAAGAATGCGACTATACAGACAGACAGTCAACGCGCTGACTGATTTGGTCCAAAATTTGATATAAACCTACATTCTTTATGATAAAACTGTGTACCAAATTTTATCCATCCAGCTATTTAAGTTTTGGAGTTATCGTGTTCACATGAATGCGGACAAATGGACGGACAGACTTCCCGTAGACAGATTTTGTCCAAAATTTGATAGAAACCCACAATTTATGTCTAAAGATGATATACCAAATTTCATTCTTGTAGCTCTAATAGTTTTCGAATTATTGTGTTTACAGACAGACATAATTCCAAAATTGTGTTTTTTCAGACTCAGGAGGTCTAAAACATGGAGATTCGTCAAAATCTCGAGTTCGAATTTTTTGTCGATTACAATACTTTCTCTTTGGATACTTTGTATACGAGAAAGCAAAAATGGAATCTTTATCGATGAATTACACTCCTGAAAATAGCTTTTTAAAGGAAATTAAAAGAGAAACATTTGGATTTTAATAATTAAGCTTTTAAGGTGTGAAAATTGTCAAGGATTGAATAAATGCATTCATGAAAATCATTCCATAGAATTAATTGCCAAAGGGAAACTAACTTTTAAAACATATCAACTACAGCATTGCATAAAATAATCTTCTGTAAATGAAGTCCGTGGTTGCATTTGAGCAAGGACTCCTGGACTGCAAATGGAGTCCTGTAGAAGAATTTAGAAATCATATAAACTTCTGGAGGCTCTTTCAGTTGGAAGCCATTTTAATCGGAAAATATTATAGCTTGACAATGAAACATAAACTCTGGAACATAAGTTAACATAGTTCGAATTTTTTGATGATTACAATACTTTCTCTTTGTATACTTCGTATACGAGAAAATAAAAAGGCTAAATTTGAAAGTTTTAATTCAACAAGAAAAAAAAATTCAAAGGAGATTTACATTTGTTGGGGAAAGTTAATGACAATATCTGTAGAAAAAGAAAGGAAGTGGACATATGAAAAAATTTGGATCCTGAGCAATGCCGGGTTATAAGCTAGTAAACTAATAAAGTTATTATATCTGTACAAACAGGAATGAAGATGAAATATCCATAAAATATCATTAATATGTAAAAATATCAGGATCTATTTAGCTGTTGATTTTAGGGTAAAAAAAAATACAGGATGAGGTAGACAAAATTGAAGATTTTGAAACAGCATACTCGAGAGGGACAGGTGTGCAAGTGGGGACATTCTGTGCCATTGTTCATAGCATTAGCATTTCAATCAGTACCAAGTAATTTTGGATTTTAAAATAGCAAACTTTTACTGATAATTGCTTTGTGAGGAATGGTGAATTGATTACCACATTTGTGAATTTATTTTGTCACAGATTCAAAATCCCCCAATATAATTCTGTTCCCTCACCTAACACAATCTTGGCATTGGGTTAATTGTTGGTTAAGAAGTTCATAAATGAAAACAAAATAAGTTGGTAATCCACATAAGGTACATACTCCAGAAACTCTGGAGAAAGTTAGAGAAGCAAAGTTACGAAATCTAGGCCGCTATGCTCGGAGACATTATGCAAAACTTTAATGCATAACTAAAAATAGATATCATTTGCAAGATGTCATTTTATGTTCTGAATATTATTAAATTCTATGAAACAACAAATGTTTATCTGTCGATACTTTTTTTTCTTGCCAAACTAAAGATTTTTTGATTACTTCAGAAACATATTTATCTGCTCCACCCTGTATAACCTCAAATTTATTGATACAGGTAACAACAACCATTACATACAGGAACTCTAAATAATAATAAAATATTGGATAAAATATTAAGAATGCATGAGTTATTGTTGAATTCATTTAGAACAAACAAGATAAAGTTTGAAAAATTATTAAAACATTAATTGAATTATAACAACAACAGCACAGTTGCAAAACAATTTCAAGAACCAATATTTCTCATCCTTTATTAAACTTTAAATGTTTGTAATTACATAATTGATAAATTTCAAATATTACTAAGCAGTTTACGGGGGGGGGGGATATTTTAAAAAAGAAAGTTCAGAAGAAACACTACAGAATGTCAATAACTCCAAAATTATGAGAATCCAATTTCCATTTGACTTAAATTGGATATAATTTACATCTGAATAGTATAATGAAAAATACAAAAAGAGATCAACAATTCTTTTTCAACTATTTATATTTTTGTTTCAATCTATCTTTTAATTTTTATTAGCATATTTTACAATCTGTTTGTAGAGTACTTCCCCCCCCCCCCCCTTCAGATTATGTTTGTCAAATTAAATAATCACAGTTATGTTTTACTAAGTACATTTAGTAAGTAAGTTACCGAGATTTGAAGATCTACATAAGTTGATAATTGAGATGGTGTCTAGATGTGGATCAGTGGCGAATCTAGAGGGGGGGTCGCTATCGGGCTGCACCCCCATCCCACCCGAGTTAAACCAGAATTCTTGATTTTATTTAAAATCACTACAACTGTTTGTTCTTAATTTCCCTGTTTTTAAAAAAATAATAAAAACGAGACAACATTGCTTTCTGGCTTGACAGGCTCGAAAATTTTCCTACTTTTCTAGTCATTCCACTTGTACTTGTAACGTTGACGCGGTCGAAAACAATTTTAGGCTAGTTATTTCATTGTATTTTTTATTAAATTATCGAAAGTATTGTACTGTTCTTTATGATTCTTATTGTCAGGCGAGTAAAGTCTGTAAAGTTAAAGTGTTTTGGTTTACATAAGCCATGAAGTTTGACATTCGTCACAATGATACAAAATTTTTATGACCTCGGCCCCCCCCCCCAGACCCGTATTCTGGATTTGCCACTGATGTGGAATATATTAATGAACTCTGATTTTTTTATGACAATGTAAAAATTACTTTGTCTAAAATATTCAAATTTGAATAAAAGAAAATGTAAGGTGCAACCTAGGATCAATTTGTCAAAGTTCTTTTTTAACACAAACGAGGTCAAAGATATATGGGCATTACAAGAAAACATTTATATCATAAAAAAAGACTAAGAATGAGTGTGTAAAATATTAAAAGTATTTCTTACCACATCATTTGTTTAAAAATGACTACAACAGAATCAGAAGTTTCATTTTCAGCTTTCGATTTTTGCTTCTTTCTTGAAAAAATCCCAGATCTAGAAATTAAAAGAAAATTTAATCATACCAAAAAAAAGAATATAAAAAGGTATTTTTTCATAATAGCTAATACCTAAAAATATTCTCAGACTTGATTTTAAAGCATTTTGTTAAGAATGCACACTGACTTTCAATCTCTCTGAAATAATATTTTTAATAGCAAAATTAATATAAATTATATTTTTGCTGTAATCCATACGTGTAACAAAATATTTCTACTCTAAACACAGTAATTCAAACTTTATATACAATGTATTTATATCCTGCATTTTCATTTTCAATCCTTTCTGCTGAAATATAGATTCATCATGTAAACAAAAGTAGAATTATAAAAAAAACCAAACCTTTTTTTTTCTTTTTTTTCATTTCTAAATTCATAACTTACTGCTGCTGAATCTTTTAGACAAACAATTGTACTAGTTATTAACTTGCTCCCTTTTATATCTAACTTCTACGGAGAAAAAAACCATGAAATCATGTTCATACGAATTGGATAGATTTCTTTTTAAATTTGGATTACAAATTGATGAAAAGAATCAAAATAGAAGAAACACAGAAAACTGAAATTATGGATGTATTTCCTTTCATTTATACTAAAAATATATACAGCAATTTTTATTTTGGACAGCGATATATGATAACACTTGAAATGATACACCAAATACCAATCTATAATAGCAAGTGAGCATTTGAAAACTGCAACAAATTCAATAGATCCCACCATGTGCAAGCTCTGATCTGGGAGGAAAATTGAAACTTCCTAAATTCTCCAACTCAACTACTAATTGATTATTATATACCTCTCATTAACTGCCATATCATACACTTGCAGAGCAGTATGGCAAAAGTAAACGGCACCTTCATGATACAAAGCTATAAAAAGAGAAATAAACACATTTTAACCACTCTGACAATTCAAGCTGAGAATACAGAGGAATCTGTATGGTATCCCAGTTAAAAAGACTTGAATACGATGAATCTTTATATCTGAATTGAATGTCGACTGTTTCATCAAGTTCTTTCGATAGACCCAAAAGACATAAAAATACATATGTCATTGACTGAAGGCACAATTACTAATAGCATTTTACGTACAATCTACCTCAGTTGATATTAATAATGATGACATACAAAGCTCGACCGAAGGGAATCTTTATCAACTAACCCCATCAATAAGCTTTGTTAGTAGCACTGTATTGATAGCATGGACCACGTTTGTATTAAAAATACCTCCTATACTCAAGGAGATACCTACAAACTGGTTCTCAAAAGCTATGAAACCAAGTTTCAAATTTTTTACTTCATAATGTATATTTATTATTTAAACATTTATTAAAAGAAAAGCATTGTAGAAGTTCATATCATATTCAGGTCTGCAATGTAAAAAAAAAACTGACTATTTTGATGATTTTAAATATGTAACACATAGTATAAATCAAAATTTTAGCAAATTTCATCTAGAGATAAATAAAATCAAGATGGACAACATCAAATATCTCTGGTTATAAAGTTAGTAAAGAAACTGTAATCTTTAAAGATGACATCAAAAAGTATGCTAGTGTAATCCTGTATTTTTTTAAATGCTGATACCATGAATGACAAATAAAGATTGTGGAAAACACTATCAGTCACTGGAATGAAACATGTCTCCCAATTTAGTTATATTAATGTCTCATTTTGAAGCTAAACAAGAGCTATTTTGGAATGATCCTCATAATTTTTTCCTCATATAACTAGGACAACACGCAAGCCACCACTCCACAAGGGTGATGTTTTACCCTCGACTGATTCAACATGCTCCAGGCCCGCATACACGGCAGATGTTCTGTTGAATCGGGTCTCGAACCCGCAACCCTCCACTCATGAAGCTGAGACAGCTACAATCACCTCAGCCCAGTATTTCTAACAGAAAGCACAGCAACAATTATGCATAGTTCCTAGCAATGGAGGCGACTAGGTGGCAAAAAGGGGGGAGGTGCAAAAAAATTTATAAATAACTGCAAGTACACGGTAGTATAGGGGGTAGACACAAAAATTAAAAAATTTAGTTACAAAATTCGCTGCCTTTCCTGGACACTATAGCTTTTTTATAATTCCTAGTTTAAGGCAGCTAAAAGTAAATAAAACTTTAAATTTTTCTGGCATAAAAGAGGGGGCGACCACCCCCCAAGTCGCTGCCATTGGTTCATAGAAAAGATTATGCACTGCATTAAGTTAGCAGCAAGACAGCAAAAATGATAATATCACTTTATAAAGTAAAATTACATCTATAAGTTTATGAAAGATATTATATGTATATATATATATATATGTATACTTGATCTATATAGAATGAAATTATACTATCACCTATGAAAGACAGATGCTGGTTTCTATGGCAACAGACGAGTATAGTCTTAATAAATCAGCTTCCCTGATACAAATTTAAATAATGAGGATGGTATTCTTTAGCTGAATTCATCAATTTCTACAAAGTTTCAGCTGAAATGAGAAATATGATGGCATGTTTAAAACTATTTCAGTCAAAGACAAAACTAAAACAACATTTTTTTCTTTTCTTTTTTATTTTATATTATAAAAATTCTTTAGATGTTGGAAAAGTATTGGCATTTTTTAATATGTAAATTCTACATTAATCAAATGATTGATTCTTTATAAAAAAATATTTCATTGTAACAATCAACATTTGATTTTTAATGAAAACACTTCTCCAACTGAAATAGAAAAAGTGCAGAATAATGAGAAATGACATTTGAGAAACTTATCTATGAGACAACTTGGAAATGTTATGTAGTTTTCTTTTTTTTTTTTTTCCTTTCTTTCTTTTACTCGTTGAGAAATGGTGGTTAGCCTTAACCAGTAGGAGTTCAAATTTCAATTTTAATCCATGAAATATGCTTTGGAAAAAACATGTAAAAAGTAAAAAAAAAATGAAATAATGCTATGTGATTTGGTTACATAAAAAAAAAAAAAAACTTTTTTCCCATCTTTGTAAGAGATTAATCATTTGAAATCTACCACATGCTTTTAAAACTAAAAATTGTTTAAATCGCTTTCTTGTTATTATATGAAATTCAAATACAAGTAAAAGAATTTTTAATGCCTTCAAAAAATAAACGCTCTAAAGCGAAATTTTGATTTTAAAAATGTACAGTTGCGATGAAGTCTATTTTTTTCTACGACGATGTATAATATTTTTATTAATACAAATAATCTGCAATAATAAAAGTATGACTTATAATGATGAATTAATTGATCACAAAAAATTTGTAAGAATTCACAGAAAGCATTCCTTGTAACAACTGATGTTAAGTTAAATACAATCAAACATCTCCTAAATTAAATAAAAGAAAAATTTTACATCTTTATTGCTTATTTAAAACTGCTAAAAATTAATTTCAAAATTGTATTATAATTGAGTGATATTTTAGCTGAATGTTGTTTTCGTTTTCATTATTGTCTCTTTGAATTTTGTTTATCCTTCTTCATAAAGAACGGCGTCTTAATGCTAATTGAGTTTCATATATTACTTTCATTGGCTCCATCTCCAACAATGAGAGAAATAAAAATAGGTATCAATGAATAAACGAATGAACTAAGAGTTCAACCCCCCGCAAAATGGAAACATAATTTAACAAATACACCCTCCCGCTCTAAAACATAACGGCTCTTACCCAAAATAACAACGATTATGCGGGAACCTTCACAAACAAATGAAGATGCGGAGCCATTTCTCCCATGAAATGCACAGTTTCGATTTTCGAAACCAAATAGAAGAAAGTAACAAAAATCAAGCTACATTTCTTACCAGAAAAAAATTGCTAAAATAAGACTTGCATTTTTCTGTAGTAGATTATTGCTAGAGATCACTTTTCTAAAATAGTAAATTTTCAGATTAGCCCATCAAAGATGAAATATACCATATTTCGCATTTTGTAGACGGTACCGCTTGAAGAGGAGTGAGTCAACTTAAAAGAGAATACTTTGCTGTATTTGAAGTCAGAGCCGCCATCTTAGGAATGTCAAAACATGGAGAAAGGTATTAGAATGTTTTGTGTGTGGGGGGGATCTAGGTTTTGATTTCTTTTTTATTCGCTTGCGATCTTTTTCACTCTAATCGTCAAAAAAATTCGGCTTTGAGATTTTAATGAATTTCTAATTTTAAGACCTCCGTGAGTTCGAAAAATTCTTTTTTGGAATAATGTCTGCATGTCGGTCGGTCTATGTACACGATAACTCGAAAAAGCAACAAGCAACAGACATAAAATTTGGTATTGACAAGTTTTTTTGTTTTGTTTACTTACAATAAAACCTTGACTATATTTGTATTACTTTTGGACTTCCGCTTTGAAGATTCCATTGACTTAGCATTACACCTGAATTACGTTGTTAAGGCATTTTCATATAAATAAACAAAACAGAAAACTCGTCCGTTTGGTCTTTACACCGAAATTGCATGTTTCTATCAAATTTTGTCTGTCTGTTCGCCTGTCCATGTCTATGTGAACACATTAACTCAAAAACGCAAATAGCTGGATGCATGAAATTAGGCAAGTTTTATCATTAGTATTGTAGATATGCATCAAATTTAGGGGTCTATTCTGGTACCCCCGGTTGGGTTGGGTTCTGTTGTTAACTAGCGAACCCAACCCAATCGGGGGTACCAGAATAGACCCCTTAAGACCAAATCTATCAAAGGGCTGACCGTCTGTTGGTCTGTATATTTCCGTGTATGTGAACGCGATAACTTGAAAACGCAACAAAGACACAATGGCAAATCTGCAAGCTTGCAACAAATTTGACACGACAAGAGTGCAATCTTGAAACAAGTTTGAAACAAATTTACGCAAGCGAGTTAGTCACCACGCGTCAAACATGTCACAAGCTTGCGACGTCAAATTCATTGCAAACTATAACAAAAACAAAGTACGAACACAACCTCGGATTCGAATCCCCGATACCTCGGTCTTCCTAAAGCTGTCGTCTAACCATTCAGCCTAAAACATAGGTGTTTAAAAAGAGCTATAAAAAGGACAAATCCAGTGGGCTAACTTATGACTGTAAAAAAATGTGGACGTAATCATAAAAAGGGTGACTGCCCTGCGTATGGTAAAACATGTTCAAAGTGCAAAGAGAAAAATCACTTCGCCGTCGGCTGTAGAAAGAAAAATATTCAAGAACTTGAATATAAAAATAATAATAGTGAACTGTTCATTGAATCTCTGTCAGTAGGACAGGTAAGTATAAATAATCAAGTTAATGCAGAATCAACTTGGTATAAAACCATACAGTTGAGAGTTGGTGATAAAACAACTGAAATTAAATTTAAGCTTGATACTGGAGCAGAGACTAATGTTCTCTCATATAACATGGTAAAACATTTGAATGTTAACTTGACTAAAACTGAAACTGTATTAATTGCATATGGTAACTTTAAGATAAAGCCAATGGGTAAGGTAAGTCTTGAATGCATAAGTAATGATACTATTATGCCTATTGAATTTATTATTATTGAAAAGAGGTCAACACCAATATTGGGGTTGAATGCATGTGTAAAATTGAATTTAATACAAAGAATAAGCCAAATTACCATTGATAATAAATCAGATATGTTGAAAATGTATGAAACTGTTTTTGAAGGTCTTGGCAAATTCCCAGGGGAGGAGTATCATATTGAATTGAAGCCCAATGCAGTACCAGTAATACACCCACCTAGGAGAGTTCCACAAGCATTACAAAGTCGCTTAAAAGAAACTCTAAATAGGTTAGAAGCTGATAAAATTATATCTAAAGTAAATAAGCCTACGGATTGGGTCCAAAGTTTAGTAATTGTAGAGAAACCTAATGGTAGTTTACGTTTGTGCCTAGATCCCAGGGATCTAAATAGAGTCATAAAAAGGGAACATCATTTAATCCCCTCTGCTGAGGATATAATCAGTAGACTAGAAGGGAAGAAATTATTTACTGTTCTAGATCTTAAGGATGGATTTTGGCAGGTGCCTCTAGATAATGAAAGCTCAGATTTGTGCACTTTTAACACACCTCATGGGCGCTATAAATTTAATGTTCTTCCATTTGGAATTGCATCAGCCCCAGAAGTCTTCCAAAAGAGAAACGAAAGGCTATTTGGCGATATTGATGGTGTGGAAGTATATTTTGATGACATAATTGTAACGGGCACTGATAAAGTCACACATGATGCAGCTTTAACTGAGGTTCTTAAAAGAGCTGAAGCTTCTAACATTAAATTTAATGCTAATAAATTGCAGTTTAGAATGACAGAAGTAAAATACATGGGTCAGATAATTTCAGATAAAGGTATAAAAGCTGATTCAGGGCACATTAAGGGTATAGTGGATATGCCTACTCCTAGTTCAAAAGGGGAGGTAAGAAGATTGCTAGGGATGGTGAATTTCCTATCTAAATTTATACCTAACCTATCCCAAATTACAGCACCATTAAGGGAATTGATAAAACAGAATATTGAGTTTAGGTGGGAAAATGAGCATACTGTAGCATTTAACAGGATTAAGGAATTACTTAGTTGCGCCCCTGTATTAAAAGTATTTAATGGCTCAGAAAAATCACAATACAATGTGACAGTTCTAAAGATGGTCTAGGTACGTGTCTGATACAAAATGGGCAGCCAGTTTCTTTCCTGTCTAGGAGTCTTACAGAATGCGAGAAAAATTATGTCCAGATAGAAAAAGAACTTTTGGCAATTGTTTTCTCATTTCAAAAGTACCATAATCTTGTGTATGGTCGTCATGTGACTATACAAAGCGATCACAAACCACTCACATCCATTGTAAATAAACCCATGTCCAAAATATCATCCAGGTTACAGCGAATGCTATTAAAACTCCTAAAATATGATTATGAAGTGCAATATGTACCTGGAAACCAAATGTACTTGGCAGACACATTATCACGCGCTTTTAAAAGTGATAACCAGATTAAAGATACACAGTATTACTAAATATTTGCCTATGAGTAAAAGTAGATTAACTCAGTTTAAACATGAGACAGATCAGGACAAAGAATTACAAACAGTGATTAAATTTGTTAAGGAGGGATGGCCTAAAGTAGCAACCAAAAATTGGTCTCGAGAATTGAAACAATACTATAAATCTCAGAGTGATTTACATACTAATGAAGGATTACTGTTTATAAATGATAAGATTGTTGTCCCTAATTCTTTAAGACAACAAATGTTAACATTAATTCATGAAGGTCACTTTGGGATGGAAAAGTGTAAACAAAGAGCTAGGGAGATAATGTACTGGCCTGGCATAAACAGAGACATAGAAACAATAGTCTCACACTGTGAAATATGTGAAAAGTTTAGGCGTTCTAACACTAAAGAGCCTTTGCAACCTCATTCTGCTCCTGACAGACCATTTGAGAAGATAGGGGTGGACATAATGGAGTTTGGAAATTTAAACTATTTGGTAGTAATGGATTACTATTCTAAATGGATAGAAGTTTCGGAGCTAGTAAATAAAACTGCTACGGAAGTAATTAATGTTCTCAAGGAAACTTTTTCAAGGTATGGGATTCCAAATTTTGTTGTGTCCGATAATATACCATTTAATAGTCATGTGTACATAGATTTTGCTAAAACTTGGGATTTTGAATATAAGTTCTCTAGTCCACATCACCATCAAAGTAATGGCCAAGCTGAGAGGGGAGTAGGGATAGTGAAAACAATAATGAGAAAGGAAAAAGAGGACAATAAAAATCATTTTGTTGGTCTAATGGAATATAGGAATACACCAATCTCAGGGCTGGATCTCTCTCCAGCTCAGTTAATGTTTAGTCGAAGACTGCGAACAAAACTGCCTGTGACAAACAAACTGTTAAACTCAGAAGTAGTTAATAATGTCAAAGGCCTGTTGACCAAGCGTCAACAAATTCAAAAGCAGTTTCATGATCGTTCAGCAAAATCTTTGAGTAGATTAAACCCAGGAGATAATGTACGCATGCAAAACATGAAAAATAAGACTTGGGAACCTGCACAGGTAATATCAATTGATAAAGATTTGAGATCTTACACTGTCAAAAGTGAATCTGGTAAAATATTGAAAAGGAATAGAAAATATTTAATTAAATCCCATGGTGAATTAAATGAAAGGTCTGATTATAGCATGTCTGATAATGATAATTCCATGCCTGATAATTTAATAAGATCAACTAATGGGCCAATTCAAAATAAATGCATCACTATGAATGATACAAATGTAACAACCACTAGAAGTGGACGAATTTGTCATAAACCAAGATATTTAAATGATTATGTATAAAATTGTTACTTTCAGTGTAATTCTCTTTGTAGTCTTATGGCATTGCAAATGTGTATTCTAGACTTATAATTGTAAGTGGATTTTGAAGTAATTCTCTTTGTAGTCTTATGGCATTGTATGTGTATTCTAGACTTATAATTGTAAGTGGATTTTGAAAATTGTGTAAAAGATTTCACATCTCAAAAGGGGATGTCAGTAGGACTATGACAACTCAACACTACTTGGTCGATGAGTGTTGATGCTAACGAGTGATGAACTCGTACTGTTGGATCGCTTAAGCGATACTTATGCCTAATTATGATTTTTGAATAATCTGTAAATAAAAGTATATTAATCCAGAATGATTATTTTAATACTTAAGTATTAAGAACATGACAACGTGCGGGAAAAGTGACATCTCCCAACCCAACCGGGGGTACCAGAATAGACATGCTAGAGTCGGAGAGGAGAAGATAGATTGCGCTAATAGATCGTGTATACGATTTATTTTAAACTGTTTTCTTGATTTCATTAATTTTTTTTAAATTTTGTGTTGAGAATATGATTTGAAGTCAAAGAGAGAGCGACTTTCGCTAATAACTAAGTTTTGCTAGTAGAATAAATTAAGAAATTAGCTTTCAAAAGTAATTACTTTTAAAATGGGACAAAATGTAACTTATTTTTCAACAAACATTGACTGTTTTTTAGGTTTAATTTTGTTTATAAACGTTAAAATTTCAACATTAAGAAAAAGGCCCCAGGTAGCACATGATATTGTCTTATATCATAAAATTCGAAAAAGTAATATTGTACAATATTTTTCCCAATATTGAAAAAGTGTGAAACGTAAGACTTTTTCAGTACTGTACAATGTTTTTTTTCATAATTTTGGATAATGTCATATCCCAGATAGCACGTACGTTTGCAGCAAGTTTGATTTTTACTTGATATTACCTTGTCATGGCAAATTTAACGCGTCAAGCTTGAAGCCAAACTGTGGCAAACTAACAATGCAGAATCACCCCCCTCGCTTGCAAAACGAGTTTGTCACAAGTTCGCCGTGACAACTAGCGCCACCCCTTCTTCCAATGCAAGCTTGCTGTGAGTTTGCAAAACAAGCTTTTTGCAAAGATGATAGCACAAAGAGATAATTATCTTCGTCTCTGTTTAAAATAAAACCGATTTATAATAACATTAGACCGTCCTTCTTTTTTTTAATTCAATAAATCAATGATAATTTGTAAAAAACTAACTTTGTTATAAAAAAATTTTTGAAACATTTTCCATCTTTTTACTAAATATAGAACTCGCACTTTAAAGAAAACTATATCGCTTTTTTCTTAATGCTGAAATTTTATCGTTAATAAACCAAATTAAACCTAAAAAACAGTCAATGCTTGTTGAAAAATAATAACTTCATTTTTGTCCCATTTTAAAAGTAATTACTTTTGAACCCTAATTTCATAATTTATTTTACTAGCAAAACGTAGTTATTAGCGAAAATCGCTCTCTCTTTGATTTCAAAACATGTTCTCAACACAAAATTTAAAAAATTAATGAAATTAAGAAAAGAGTTTAAAATAAATCGTATACGAATCGAATTGAACGATGCATTAGCGAAATCTATCTTCTCCTCTCAGAGTTTATCTGGCCGAGTGGTTAGAGCGTCCGCTTAACAAGCGCTAGGTCGCGAGTTCCAATCCGAGGCTGTATTCGTACTCTGTTTCTGCTATGTTTGCAATGAGTTTGACATGGCAAGCCTGCTGCAAGTTCGTCCTATGGTGACTTCGAAGCCTGCGTTAACTTGCTGCAAGCTTGTTTCGCACTTGCACTCTTGTCGTGTCAAGCTTGCAGATTTGCAGTGCAAGACTGCTGTAAGTTTGCTGCAAGCTAAAATTGCTATCTGGAATAATACTGTATAATATTATCCCATATTAAATAATATTATACTATACTGAATAATATTGTGTAATGTCATATAATATTATACCATATTAAATAATATTGTACTATACTGATTAATATTATATGATATAACAATATAGTGAATATTTTTAAAATACATTTTAGAAGCATGGAAAAATATTAATCACTTAATTCCTAAGTGCTGAACTTCTGGGTAACAATATGTTATTTTTTGAACACCTCAACTTAGAGAACGCCGCCCCGTGCCTAATACCATTACAGTACCCGTACCGGTTTGATGGACATGGGAATCTCAACTTACAGCGAGCCTTGAACACGTCACCTTTGGCTTAGCAAACCAGCAACTTACCACTGAGACAGCGAGACTTGCAGCAGAAAGCGTAAATGATGATAATAAAATGTATTTACAGAGTTCGGATCTCTACGAAATTTCATGTACATTCAAAATTATTTTTGAATAGTCTTTTTAATTAAATTATCTTTTATCGTGACAATTTCGAGTTTAAAATGAAATTTGAAGTCAAAGAGGAAGCAATTTTAGCTCTTATATCTAAGTTTGCTAATTTAATAAATTAAGGCCATAAGGTTTAAAAGTATTTATAATAATATGTTTGAAAGGTTTTAAAATGATTTTGAAATTTATTTATTCCTCTTTTAATGTATTACGAGACGCCTTTAACTTATAATTACAGTATATACTGTAAATCAAATAAAAGATTCGCAACAATAAATCACGTGCATATTTTTACGATGAGAATAACACTCGAATTTTTTTTCTCAGAACAATAGATAATCCATATGTGAGAGTTTTTTCATGGTTAACTTCCTTAGCTGAATCCGGCCCGCCTTTTATATACAGTAAAACAAGATGATTGTGTAAACTTTATTTGATATCAAATAAGCATTTTGTAAAATATTTTTTCCGGACATATTATACAATGCTGATTAATATAGTGTTAAAGCATCATAATGCTGCCATCTGTCGACGGAAAAAATAACTTCACCTTAAAATATTGAACAACGCTTATTCATATAGTGTCACATTATTACCATGCTGCCATCTGTTGACGGAAAGAATAACTTCATCTTAAAATATTGAACAATTCAGATAAATGTAGAACTCATAATATCTTTTTCGCTGTATTGAATAGTATCATATAATATTCAGCATCTTAAAGAATAATTGTTACAGTGGAGTTTTTTGAGATAAAACCTCCAATCGAGTGATATCCTGAGTTAAAATTAATATTTTTATAAAAAAACATTGTTTTTATATTATTTGTGAAAATTTAGTATCTCGGAAATACTGATACATACAATACAATAGTTTGTTACAGTATTCAGTGTTCCTCGGTGTCCATAATATTGTATAACATTGTGCAAATATTATATAATATTTCTGTGCTACCTGGGACGATGTATAATTTTCTTTAAAGTGCGAGTTCTATACTTAATAAAAAGAAGGAAAATGTTCTAATTTTTTTTACAAATTATCCTTGATTTATTGAATTAATAAAGAGAAAGACGGTCTAGGAGATGCTATTAAAAATCGGATGTTTTTTTTAAGACAGAGACAAAAATTATCTGGAAGTGTACTATCATCTTTGCATCAAACTTGTTTTGCAAGTGGGTTGGTCGATTATACTTTGTTGCTTTGCAGGAAGTTCGCTGCAAAGTTGCCACTTCAAGTCTGTCATGATAAACTAATATGAAGAAAAATCAAACTTTCTGCAAGTGTACATGCTATCTGGGAACGCGTCATATTGATTTTAGTAGCTTTCCCATTGTATTTCTGTTGGTCTCGGCAGGAGAATTATTTCGAAGAATGAAAAGTCTAGGATAAAGAAGATTTTGAGACGACACCTCACTCAGAAAATAAGAAACATAAAAAAAGAAACATAAAAAAAGAAACATAAATTGATAATATTAGGTCGTTGAATAAGTTCTCGCCTTTTCCCATATGATCCCAGACAGAAATTTTAGTTTGCAGCAATCTTTCTCTGCAAATCTGCAAGCTTGCAGCAAGTTTGACATGGCAAGAGTGCAAGCTTGAAACAAGTTATTGCAAACGAGTTAGTCACCACGAGTCGAACCTGCCGCAAGCTTGTTGTGTCAAACTCGATGCAAACTATAGCAAAAACAGATTACTGAGACAAACCTCAGATTCGAACCCCCGACAGCTCACTTCAAAGCCAGAGGACTTAGCCACTTAGCCAGCGGAACTCTGAGAGGGGAAGATAGATTGCGCTAATAGATCGGTGCATCTTCACGTTTTATTTTAAACTTTTAGCAAACACAGAGTACGAACACAACCTCGGATTCGAGCCCCCGACACCTCAGTCTTCCTAAAACTGTCGTCCTAACCATTCAGCCAGCTAAGCTAGACTCGGAGAGGAGAAGATAGATTGCGCTAATAGATCACGCATACGATTTATTTTAACCTGTTTTCTTGTTTTCATTAATTTTTTAAATTTTGAGTTGAGAATATGATTTGAAGTCAAAGAGAGAGAGCGATTTTCGCTAATAACTACGTTCTGCTAGTAGAATAAATTATGAAATTAGAGTTCAAAAGTAATTACTTTTAAAAATATGGGATAAAATGTAAGTTATTATTTTTCAACAAACATTGACTGTTTTTTAGGTTTAATTTTGTTTATGAACGTTAAAATTTCAACATTAAAAAAAGGCGATATAGTTTTCTTTAAAGTGCGAGTTCTATATTTAGTAAAAAGATGGAAAATGTTTCAAAATTTTTTTTATAAAAAAGTTAGTTTTTTACAAATTATCATTGATTTATTTAATTAATGAAAAGAAGGCCGGTCTAGGAGATGCTATTAAAAATCGGATGTTTTTTAAAAGAGAGACAAAGATCAGAACAAGATATATAAAACTGTATCAAGGTCGTGGTGTGTAAGTGTGACGTATCAACTTCACAGCAAACTTGTTTTGGAAGTGGGTTGGTCGATTATGCTTTGTTGCTTTGAAGGAAGTTTGCTGCAAAGTTGCCTCATCAAGTTTGTCGTGACAAGCTAATATCAAGAAAAATCACACTTGCTTCAAGTTTGCGTGCTATCTAGGATGGTGTTATCGGAAAAGCGTGCGTGTAGTTTAAAATGGTGACGCATCTGATAGAAGTACTATAAGCAATCTTGAATTTCAGTGTGTGTTATTTCGCCGAAGTGTAAGCAACTTCCTTTTTCAGTGTTAAACATGTCAATTTTCGCGCCAAAAAAGAGTATTCGTGGGGAATTATACTACACTACTTTATTCAAAAATCTGCAATTGAAGCACACAGAATTTTCGTGCAGACTTACGACGGCCATGTTCTGTCGGAAACAACATGCAGAGAATGATTTAGCGCTTCAATAATAATGATTTCGATGTTGAAGAGAGAATTTCAGACGAATTTCAGTCATTACTTCATGAGGACTAATGTCAGACGCTAATGTTGAACTTGCAGAATTATTAGTAGTTGATCACACAACAGTTTCGAAACGTTTGAAAGCATTAGGAATTATTCAAAAGATCACTGGGTGCCGTACCAGTTGAAGCCGTGAGACGATGAACGGCGTCTTTTCTAGTGTGAACAGCTGCTTCAACGGCAGAAAAGGGAAGGGTTTTCACACTGTATCGTGACTGGTGATGAAAAACAGATACACTACGATAACCCTAAGCGTAGAAAATCGTGGGGTAAAGCCCGGCTATACATCAACATCGTCGGCGAAGCCGAATATTCATGGTTCCAAGCTTCTGCTCTGTATTGGGTGGGAGTTTATTAAGAGCTGCTCACACCGAACGAAACCATCACGGGAGGTCATTATCGACTACAATTGATGCGTTTGAGATGAGCATTGAAGGGAAAACGGCCGTTATACGAGCAGAGACACGACAAAGTGATTTTGCAGCATGACAACGCTCGGCCACATGTTGCAAAACTGGTGAAAACCTGCTTGGAAACGCTAAAATGGGAAGTCCTACCCCACCCGCCGTATTCCCCAGACATTTCCCCTTCCGATTATTACTTTTTCCGATCGATGGCACATGGCCTGGCTCAGCAGCATTACTATTCTTATGAAGATGCCAAAAAATGGGTCGAGTCTTGGATAGCCTAAAAGAATGTGTCGTTTTGCCGACGTGGAATTAAAATGCCGCCAGAAAGATGGAGGAAAGTAGTGGCAAGCGATGGATAATACTTTCAGTGACATGTTTTTAACTGATTTTTTTAAATAAAGCACTATTTACACGAAAGAAACAGAGAGAACTTATTCAACACCCCAATAAAAAATAAACTGAATTTTAAATAGATATTCATCAAATTTTCTTTCAGATGATTTAAGTTAAAACTATTTTTTCCAACAATATCTGCCAACATTTATCGAAGAACCTGAGCAAGGCTGGACATTCACGAGCACTTCACTCCACGCAAATTTGGCTGCAACACGCCCAAACCCGACATCAATGCGAAAAACCGATGAGAATTGGAGAAGAGTGGTTAAAAGTTTGGATATTCAACCATTCTGAATATCCAAGCACTCCATTTGGATTGCAGAGTCATAAATGCTGAAATGCGAAATGTGGATATTGAGGCTCTCTCGCGAATGAGAAAACCTCAAAACACTTCACTCGAGACCAGAGCCGGCCCGAATAAAAGCAGGGCCCGGTGCAAAATTGACTTGCGGGGCCTTGAAAAAATTTCGCCCAACAAAATAATTTATTGCGTTTTGCTATTTATTACATTTCAAAGTTTGGTTAAGTAAAGACTAAAAAAATACATGAAAATAATAAATAATTAAATGATTTTTATAAAGTTAATATTTTAATCACGAAAAAAATCGTTAATAAATCAAACAACAAAAATAATTGCTTCATATATAAAATTTGGTTTTCAACTTACTAAAATAAGTTTACAATATGTGTTTATTGTTTCATTTTGTGCGCGTTTGTTTGCAGACGCGAGCGTTATTGGTAAGCAGGGTTGGCGCCAGAGGCGGGACTTGGGGGGCAGGGCCCTAACCGAGGAAAATTTTGTATCCCGTCGGGGAAAATATTTGTACGGGGTATTCAAATGTAGTTGATAAATAATAATCTTGCGAAAATTTGAGACCAATTTCATTACACTCGTCCCCCCAATACAGCAGGTCGTGCCCCCTGTCGGGGAGACCGTGCCCCACTGTCGGGAAAATCGGCCCTCCCGTCGGGCAAACTCTAGCGTCATTCCTGTTCGTAAGGTCAATATTATTTTAGAACAAAGTAAAATTTAGATACAATTTAAATAAATATTGTAAATATTTGCAATATTGTGACCTGGAAGGTAAAACTTGCCGCCAAATTTTGATTTCGTTAAATAAATGAATGCAATTCATTTGTTGTGTTGATATGAATTACTATTGTTGCAAAAGGTCTCTCTGTGGTGTATGGTATAAACAGTCCAACACGCAGGATAATGGAGAATGAAGGTTTATTTACAAATACGCAGGAGAACACGTAACACAGGTACAGGGAACAATAGTCCTTGCTCAGATTACCAAAGTAAATAGACAACAATTCACGGGTAATGACAGTTCAGCACTCTGATATCTAACAGCACAAATAGTCAGCAAATAACTAGTAAAGACAATAGCAGCTCAGCTCACCAGCTGATTAGTTCACACAGCGGATAGAACTCCGAAGACGTTCGCACTTCAAAGAGAAGTAACCAGTCGATCAAAGACCATGCTGTCGTCCAAACGCGGTCTTATATACTCTCCCCGTTAGGCCGTGACGTCACATAGAATTTTCATGAAAATCCTAGATCTCGGCCCCTAATAGAAATATCGAGAAAAGGATTGCATTTTCGAGAATAATCCATTTGTCGCCAAGGTCGCCAAATTTGTCGCCAAGTCGCCAAAATGGTCGCCAAGTTTGTCGCCAAGGTCATGCGTGCCACGAGAGTCGCTGAGGTCACTCCATGCTTCACCTTGTAAAACCCTCTTCCCAACCATAAGACCTGTATTGCTGGGAAGTGACTTTCCATGACTGTAACACTATTATTGTTATTTTTGACTTAAGTTTAAACAATCAATTTACACAAGTTAAAAGTTTACCTCTTTGGTAAACTTGGTTGTTTTCAATTTATTTACTTTAATGTTTTATCTTGAACATATCGTTATATCGTATAGTGGCTAGTAACTGAAATATTCTAGAATTTCATTCCCTTGAATTTTTGCTAATCAAGGCAATTAACATCATACCAATAACACAGATTCATTCCAGACTCTCTTAAAATACCAATTGATAGGCTAGCAAAAAGTCATGATTGATCCAGGACACACAATAAGGAATACTAAACATTTTTATTACACTTCTTGGCTATAATAAATTACATAATAATTGCATTAAACTTGGCATATAATTGCACATATCTTATTCCTAAATACTTAATTCTGCATAACATGGATTACAAAAGTCTATCCACCTGTTGTGCTAACAACGAAGAAAGGTCCATTTTTGTCGAACCGAAGTGTGTCCACCTCTTTTAAGAAGGTAATTAGGGATTGCAATCCGGAAAACTGGATCCGGTAATCCGGCGGATCCGGCATCATTAGACGTCTACCGGATCCGGTAAATTAAAAAAAATACATGAAGCCGATTTCTTGAAAAAATACTCCCGTTGTTGTCAGAGTAGGTACTTAAATGCGTGGTGTGTACGAGTCGTTCGACGCTGACTCACTCGCTTCACATATAGACATTTTTATTGTTCAATTGATAGATGAATTATGTTTATGTTGCATTTACGAGTACGAGAATGATTTAAGTAGATAATTAGACTTAGAAATGAATTGAGTAACGATCCATATTTCTGATTTGTCTTTATAATACGACTTTCTTCTTACATAGTGACCGAAATAACGTTTTAAATTGTAAGTATGTACCTATTTGTGTTGCATTGCAGGTACTAGTCTAAAAGTTCTAAAACAAACATGCCACTTTTTAAACCAATTCAAAATGAAAGCAGGAATATTAATATACTTACAGAATAAAAAAAAATATGATGATGATACAAGACGAACTGATGATACATTTACTATGCCGAAAAAAAAGTTGTAAGACTAGAAATGAAAAATATCTTAGAAAGAGTTGTTCAAAATGATAGCTTTAAAGAAAACGTAGATAATACAGTAGAAAATAACTCAGAGTCATCGTCATTGAAAAGTGATTGGACATTACAGAAAGAATTACAGATGAAAATCCAGCAAGATATGAAAACCTAGAGCATAAATACCAAAAAAAGAGAAAGATTATGAGAAAACATTAAGAAAGGAAATGACTGCATGTGAAAGTGAAGGAGTTCGAGGAAAATACTTGTCTTCTATTCATGAGTATTTGTTGACAATAAAACCAACAAGTGTAGAAGCAGAAAGGGCTTTCTAGGCCGCTGGTTATATTTGTAGTTCTGTAAGAAGTCGATTGACAGATGACACAATTAACACTTTTTGTCTCCTACGATAATTTTTTTCAAAACCAAAGTGAGTTTTTTAAAATTGTTTTACTTAAAATAATAATTTAAAGTAAGTATATTAAAAAATACGAAGAAGTTTTAAACTCGCTATTGTATCATTGTGCCATTGATTTAACAGATTCATGATGACTGTCATAATTATAAGAATGAGACTGCTTGGCGTGTCTAAAATACCTAATTATTGTGATCTCATTTGATAAGCTTGATTTAGTTAGATTTAATATAAGTTACTTACATAATATAAGTTACATTACAAGTTATCATTGATGTCATTTGTGAAATCTAGTAAGTGAGACTGAACTTAACCGCCTGTCATTATCTAATTATTACTAAACTAATATAACAATTACAATTTAACTAGTTACACTGTACTAAGTTTTTATTGTTGATTCATACGTAAATGTTGATTAATTATAACAGTGTAAATAAAGTTGATTTCATAAGAAATTAACGCTTTTTTTATAAACTTTGTAATACACTCACTTTATCATCTTTTATACAGTTGATTTTGGAATGAAAAGGCAAAATAGTTTTGATGTGTCCAATCCGGCCGGATCCGACCGGATTGAGATTGGTGCCGGATTGCAATCCCTAAAGGTAATCCATCACTATCTATTGCTGTTGTCCCAACACCATAGAAAAGTCCGTTTTTACGGAACAACAATGTTTTCTCTTTCTTCTCAACAGATTTTTCTGTTGCTAAGAAAAATCACGAGACATTTTCGTTTTGCGCAATCTGACAGCGGCCTTGTGCGCTTGCACCTTTCGAAATCTCCTAAGGCTGGCCCTGAATTCAAGCATTCATTTTTAAATAAGAGATAAAATTCCTTCCATTATTTTTTGCAAACTCATATTGTAGAAATGTGTCCTGTCTTCCTGATTTTATGAGGATATATTAAAAATTTTTCAGTTTGAAAACTTTCAGTGCTAAAATTAAAATTATAAATTTCGAAAATAGTTTCATTTAGAGTTTCAAAATATGAAAGCTGAAGAAACTTAAAATAGCTTTTAACTTTGCAGTCAATTGAAAGAGAAAATACCCCCCTTTCAATGTTTCTGTCGATTTATAATGTCAACGCATGCATTCAGTATTGAAATAAAATATTATACTATATGAATGGGATTTTCTTGTATTTTAGATTATCAAGTGAATTCTTAAAACTTGAACTCATTATTTCTTCAGTAAAAAAAGTTGAACTCATTATTTCTTCATATTAACAAACAATTATTTCTTCATATACAAAAAAACTAAAAAAAGATAATCGACTGATCACAAACTTATTTACAATTATGCACAACCTACTGATAGTTTCGGTTTTAGGATATTTAAATTGAACCAATCTTCAAAATACTTCTTATATTTTAAAACTTATCCAAATAACTTTGATATGTAGTTCCCAAAACAATAAAACAAACATTTTATAACGAAAAATGGTCAATGTAAAAGATTAGAAAACACAAATTTTCGTTTGTTAATAAAAAAATGGTTTATCTGAAATTACTAATATAATAGCCCAGATCTCTTGGTAACGCTCTGACGTCACCAACAATAAAATTCGCGCCATAGCACTGCGAGACGTTAAACAGCATTATTTAATTGTTAGAGAACCTAAATTTCAGTAATTTTAAATTTAAAAGAGTAATTGTCGTTCTAATTTCAAATTTAATAGCTCTAATATAGTGAAAAAAAATTGTTATCGATTGATATAAAATTTATCTCGCTATGATCAATAGTTCCCGAGAAATATTAAATTATATTATTCATATATTTCAAATTAATTTCCGTTTTTTAATAGAAAGTAGTAAATTACGTCAGTGGTATATCATGCGCGTGATATAGTTTGGACGCCACGATGCATCTCATTATTTATTGCAATCGTGATGATATAATTTGATAATATTTTTTTGGCAACGTTTGACAAACAGAGAAGTGCTTTGTTTTGAAACTAGATTTTCTATCTATCTAGGTTATACCTACTAGATTTTCTAGATTTTTTTAGACCAAGAGGTTTTTTGAATAAAGAAATATGTAAATAATATATAAATAAATAAATATATTTCCTGCCATAAAACATATGTTTATTTTACTTGTTTACAATCAATGTTAAACATTTCTCTCGCATATATATCTATTTAAACACGTCAAATTTGGCGGGAAATCTCTCGAATGAAGAGGCAATTTGCACCCGTCATACCATGACGGGTTATTTTTCTAGTGTATACAATAATAACAAATTGCAAAAATGCTGAAATACAAAAGCGAAGGGAGCTACATTGTTTTATAAATTGATAACCTGTTATAATATTAAAATTTTCTTTTTGGAAATATAAAAGGAAAGTTTGTTTAATAAATAACTATAAAAAAGAGACAAAAATTAGCATACTTGAAATTTGTCTCCAAGAACAAATGCAGAATATTTTATTTTGCGGTACGGCTGATACTCCGAATGCGAACGAACTGTTCTGTGGAAAAATAAGCGTCTGAGAAAACTCCTTGGGTTATCTGTCGTGTTTCACACAATCCAATATTCAGATTCACTACTATTGATTACACTCTGAGGAATAGATGTGACACACTACCTTTTAACAAGTACTTACGATGAATGCATCGATGCTGGAAAACCACACTTTTGACAAGAAAAGTGAGAAACCCCTGTGAAATAAATGCTTCATCATCGCTTAGCTGTCCTGATGAATTTATTACATACACACACACACACACATATATATATATATATATATATATATGTTCCTATGTAAAACTGGTCTGATTTGGTATACCTTAGAGTTTGTCAGAACCCTTTCGAATGACCCTGTATAATGGAACTTTATGTTGCATTGATGGTGGGTTATGGTATTTCCACGCTCGAATTTTTCCTTACGCTTGAGCAGCCTCATTTTCAAGTGGGTTTGGATTAAAAGATACATTTTTACTTTCTCGTATACTAAGTAAACAAAGATAAAGTACTGTAACCGTCAAAAAATTCGAACTCGAGATTTTGACGAATCTCCACGGTTTAGACCTCCCTGAGTCCGAAAAACACAACTTTGAGATTATGTCTCCGTGTGTCTGTCTGTGAACACGATAACTCGAAAACTATTAGAGCTACGGGCACGAAATTTGGTATGTGATCTTTCTATCAAATTTTGGACAAAATCCATATTAGGGAAGTCTGTCTGTCTACTTTCGTGTGAACACTATAACTCAAAAACTTGAATAGTAGATGGATAAAATTTGGTACACAGTTTTCTCATCATGAATGAAGGTTTGAATAAAATTTTGGGCTAAATCCATCAAAGGGTTGACTGTTTGTCGATCTGTATAATCGCAAACTTGTGAACACAATAATTCTTTAAGATTGTAATAGTATAACATGCTTATGCTTATAACTTGCAGAGTTTTCGGCGAAATTATACGAAACTTACAGACGACTTATATACGACAGATATGTTGGAGAAGCAGGGTATTAAAACTTGAATACAATGCTAGCCAGTTCTTTCTCCCCTCCCCCCCAAACTAAACTGCAACTCACCTTTATCTCCCCTCTGTTGGACGAATGTACTCAACAGTCAGGGAATGTCTCATCTGCGAGAGAGTTTCAAACACTGTCGGTGTCTGCCCCTTTCCTTTATCCCCAATATTTTTATACTTTTAGGGCAGGCAATAATCACCTTCTCTCCCACCTAGCATTCATAGTCACTCCTTTGTTCCTTATTACTGCCCAGAGAAAAACCATGTGGCTCCCATTTGGGCAGTTTAACCATGTGCCTAGAAGAAACACTTGTTCGTACACAAATTGAAGCAGTTTATACAATGCCAGCCAGACTCAACCTTAACATTGTCCAGTAACAGCTTGTTTAGTGATTAGATCCACCATCAGTACAATATCTGTCAGCACTCGATGGAATCAAAATCTGAATCTGTGTTCCACCGTTTATGTTCCAGAGTTTATGTTTCATTGTCAAACTATAATATTTTCCGATTAAAATGGCTTCCAACTGAAAGAGCCTCCAGAAGTTTCTATGATTTCTAAATTCTTCTACAGGACTCCATTTGCAGTCCAGGAGTCCTTGCTCAAATGCAACCACGGACTTCATTTACAGAAGATTATTTTATGCAATGCTGTAGTTGATATGTTTTAAAAGTTAGTTTCCCTTTGGCAATTAATTCTGTGGAATGATTTTCATGATTGCATTTATTCAATCCTTGACAATTTTCACACCTTAAAAGCTTACTTATTAAAATCCAAATGTTTCTCTTTTAATATCTGTTAAAAAGCTATTTTCAGGAGTGTAATTCATCAATAAAGATTCCATTTTTGCTTTCTCGTATACGAAGTATCCAAAGAGAAAGTATTGTAATCGTCAAAAAATTCGTACTCGTTTAAAATTCTCCACGTTTTAGACCTCCCTGAGTCTGAAAAAACACAATTTTGGAATTATGTCTGTCTGTAAACACAATAATTCGAAAACTATTAGAGCTACAAGAATGAAATTTCGTATATCATCTTTAGACATAAATTGTAGGTTTCTATCAAATTTTGGACAAAATCTGTCTACGGGAAGTCTGTCCGTCCATTTGTCCGCATTCATGTGAACAAGATAACTCCAAAACTTAAATAGCTGGATGGATAAAATTTGGTACACAGTTTTATCATAAAGAATGTAGGTTTATATCAAATTTTGGACAAAATCCGTCCACGAGAAGTCTGTCTGTATGTATGTCCGAAGTCATGCGAACACTATAACTCAAAAACTTGAATAGCTAGATGGATAAAATTTTGTACACAGTTTTATCGTCATGAATGTAGGTCCGTATAAAATTTTGGGCCAAATCCGTCAACGGGTTGACAGTCTGTCGGTCTGTATAAGCGCATCTCCAACGAGTCCGCTATCTCCACGCGCATGCGCATTGAACGCAATCTTCTGTGCACGATATTTATTGACTCCTGCTTGGCGTTTTTTTTCGTCCGATTCTCCATGCGCATGCGTACTTGGTAGCAATCTGTGCACGCGGAAGGATTGTACTTCAGCCAAGAAAAGGGAGAAATCGGTATTCATTTAATCGGAACGCATCTCTTCGAATTTGACTTTTTACCTAAATATTTTCTTATAGTCATTGGATCCTGGGTTACAATAGGTTCGAATTTTTTTATCCACGCGGGGGGAGGGGAAACAGTACCTTTTTCGAGAAGTATACGAGAAAGTTTAGGGGAGACCACTCCCGCTAGTTAGTCTTGCAGAGGGCTTAGCGATACTCGTGACCTTGGCGCGCGCTGAAGGAAACTAGTGGATAGTCATAGCAATCTGGGTTACAGTAGCTTCAAATTTTTTATCCACGCGAAGAGAAAGGAAATGACACCTTTTGGGGAAGTATACGAGAAAGTCTAGAGAAGACAAAAGTCCCGCTGGTTTTGAAACAAGACGCAAACTTAACCCCGTGTGAACTTGTGTTTGATATCCATAACTGAAGGTCTTTTACCATTGTGGTTACGTGTCTTCCCCAAGTTCATTCAGGTCATTCACGGTTGGTCATTGTCATCATTTTACGCTTTGTAGTCCAAAAAGAAATTAGATACATAATCACGTGTAAAAATTCGTTTAAATTCTACAGGGATAAAATTACAACCTAGAGGTACGTTAATGTCTTAAAATTAATTCTTAACAATTTGGTATTCTGCAATTTTTAGAATGCTCTATCTAAAGTGCCAAAAAATGTATTGTTGCGCATAGAATAGGGGCTGTCCATAAATGATGTCACACTTTTTTTCAATATTTTTCACCCCCCATTTGTCACAAAGTGTCACAATTTACCATACCCTCTCCCCCCTTGTCACATGTCACGCTATATTACATAAACATATACTTGCAGTTCAGAAACAAAGCACTGCATTATAGATCATATATCAAATTTTATTTTTAAACTTGAACTGTGAGTTTTAATGACATTTGTGAGTATAAAAATAATAATGATTATAAGTGTACTTATTTTGCTTGAAATATGATTAAGGTTTACAACAAAAAACTAATTAATATGCAATAGTAATAAAATATTAATATAAAAGAGCAATTGAAAACAGTACTATTTTGGAATTTGATATATTTTGCTTTAAACCTTATCTTTACTTTATGAACACAAAATACTCTTAAACAGATTGAATTTTTTTTAAAAAAACGCATCAATAAGATCAACCTGTTTGTGCCATTACCAGTTCTGCCACTCACCCAGGTGGGGCGGTATATCTTTTGTTGGACATTTCAAGAGTGTGACAGGGGGGGGGGTCTTCTAATGGTGAAGAATTTCTGCTGCTACCATATTCTCAGAACCTACCCTGAATGCATTTTTCGAAAAGAAAGGAATATAAGTGAAAAAAAATCACATGAAAGTTGTTTTAGCTCCGATTAAAAAAATAGCCCCAAATTCTGATAATTTCAAAATTTATTCTGCTGATTTTAAATGTTTTTATTTTAACCAAAATGTGTGATGTCACACTTCTTGTTACCCCCTCCCCCTTGTCACAATTTCACGAACCCTCTCCTCCAAGCGTGACATCATTTGTGGACGGACCCACAGGCCCTGATGATGTGTCAAATCTCAGCACTAAGAACGAAGCTCTATTTCGAAAGTACTAAACCATGTTTCGTTTCATAAAACCTTTTGCATTCCAGTACTAATAACGCATTTTATTCGCATACCAACTATAAAAGAGCCAAATCACAAATTATTTCGCTAATGGCATTGATCAACTACAAATATTATTCATCAAATATTACGGAAGAAAGCTGAGGTAGTTACTATATTCTCCTTACGAAACTTTTTCAATTTAAAAAAGAACTCACGGGTTCAAATAATGAGAAGATAAACGTTTAACATCGCCTTTGCTCTCACAAAGTAAATCTTAAAAGCTTAATTTTTCTCTGTAAAAATCGAAAAAATAAAAAAAGTTGAAAAGAAGTATCAAGTAATGGAAGTGCAAGAAATTTATCTTTCATTCAAATAATATTTGAAAATTACTAGCAGCTTCAAATATTACCAAGAAAGCATTTTTTTTATTAATTATGTCTACTTTGTATCGAAGCTCTTAGTATATAAGACGTGTTGCCCGTCCACTGAGTGACAAACATTCATAATTGGCACATTTAAGTAGCAAATGTCACTACCATAATTTTGACGCGTTACTTACCAACAAAAATAAGAGAATCACTTTCTCACCATACTGAAATATTGCCGTGATAAGATTTTCTGTGGTGATATTTTACGTATATCGGTGTTCTTGGTTGTCATGATTCTTGCTCAACACACTTTATAAATGCTGTTTACAGAAGAACACCCCAACTTTGAAATGCTATAATTACAAAACTAAAGAAGTTACAATCTTTTTCGAGAAATTAAATCAGAAATAACATTTTAAAGTTTATAAAATTATAAATGTTCAATGTATGTCCACCAGAAATACAAACAGCATCCAGTCAATAGGAGAACTTATTCTACATTTTTTTTTTCATTATATTCGGTGTTACAGTTTGGATGGCTGCAGTTATTCGTGTTTTCACTTCGTCAATGTTTGCTGGTAGTAACAAAAAAAAAACATTACGTTTTATGTAGCCCCAAAGAAATCATAATCATCGAATATTCTTCAATGAATCGCGTTCCAGGTCAGCGGTTGCAAGAGGATTAGCTGTATCCTGTATGTTTGCTCGTAAGGCCAGTAACTCCAAGTAAAGAACTCTCTCAAAAAATCTCTCGCAAAATAAAGAACTTACGAACTTCTCATTCACTGCTATTCGTAGAATGGTGAGCTTACTTGTTTTGTTGAGGAGATATAGCCCTTCAAAGTTGCGGTATTCATTCGTAAACACCCTGTAGTGTGTTGAAGATACACCCTGTAAATGATACATCTTTTCAACAATCGGATCGTTTTTTCCACTACTTTTGTTATTCTGTTTCCAGATGATGATATTCAGGTACTCTGTGATATAATGAAGCACTAGAACATTTACAAACAAAATTTCCTGAATGGCAAATCTTCTTTACTGCAGAAATACAGAAGAGTAAAAATGTAAATATATGCATTTACCATTGTTTTACAAAGTGCGACACACTTCGTTGACGTCCGCCACGAACAATAAAGTCGCCATCCGTAAATCGAAGCTCGAAGCAGAAATATTATAAAATAAATCCCCGCCTTTTCCGAGGTTTTTCCCAATTCCATTGTTCTTACACAATGCTTTCTTTTTGACATTCAGAGCCTGTTCATATTCTGCTTCTTCGTCCAGACGAACAGCTTGTTTAAATTAGTGCTTTATCAGGATGTGATGAAACTCGAATAAAGAGTGCATACACATGTCACTCGAAATACTGAATTTCATTAGTATACCAGAATTTTGATGAAGGAGGTGTCTACTATCTTTAAGATATATGTAGAGAGCTCGCTGTATAAATTTAATACGTTATCTCACGTGTATAACGGTTGTTTCTGATTTGTATTAGAAATAATTGAGTTAAAAACTCTGCACGATTAAAACCAGTCTTTTAAGTATAAATAACCATGTTACTAAAAAATGCTTAGTTGTGATTGCCAAAAAAATTTTTATCGATATTTTGATGAATATTGAAGTATAAGTCAGATTTTTTTGTATTATGTATGTGTGAGTAGCCAGTATGTATACGAATACCATAATACAAAAATGCGATGTACTAGACAGATGAAATTTGGCATGTGGTCTTTAGACCAAAATTGTAGTTCAAAAGTCACATTTTGGACTAAATCCATTAACAAAAAGAGGTATTTCAACTAAAAACGTATTCCATTTTCTTCATATGAAGTTGACTTAAAAATTATTGAAATAATCAGAATTTAGTATTGAAAAAATTATAAGCCGAAAGCTAACGAAACAATGAAATGGGACAGAATTTGATGAACAGAAACTTTAGTTATTGTTAATAAAAAAAAAAATTAAATTTGTGAGAAACAAGGGGAAAAAGTACGACAATCAACTCTCGTTATTGAATGCATATATACAATAAAATTTGTCTGTAACGATATTGTAGGGAGCTAGAAAATGTATTGTTATAGACAGTTTGAGGGTTTGGGCATCCAATGCTTATGTGCGTGAGAATGTATTAATATACTAACAGATTTTATTGCGCTTATTGATTCATCTTACAAATAATAGCTGATATAAAATTGTATTTTATGAACATATAAAATACACAATTTTACATATCGATATAAAATTTTATATTTAAACATTTTTAAGAACTTCAAAATGAAAATTTTAGTTGAAAACTTTGTCAGCATCGTCATTTAAGGCACCTTTAAATCGTTTTCATTTGCTATTCACTTTACTTTTTTCCACATCTCTAATGTCTTTAATTTTCTTTTTTTTTTCTTCAAACAAATAGCTATCATTGACTAAAAAGTCTCATATTTTTTAGCAACATCAACTTGCTTTATTTATTGATCGATTTCCGAAATTATTTCTAGCTTTTCTTCAAATGCCAATGTTTTACTCCTTGCTATCCTAGATTCATGCTGTTAACACATCAAAAGCTAATTTTTAAGGAACAAGTGGTCAGCCTGAAGTGCTAAATAAGAATGAAAAGGTTTGTGCGTACCAGGGGCCAGAGGCAACAAACATCTGTGCACATTTCAATCACTCCCCCTCGGATCCCCCTCCTACTAAAGGCTGTGATTTCTTGCCCCTCCCTCCGATTCTCCTGTTATCTGAGATTCTTTGATCATGGGGTGTCTTTTTCCAAGAAAAAAAAAAGGTATTGTGATGTACCATCTTTCTAAAAAGGTAGAATTATAGTAATAGACAGATGAGTCTTAAAAGTGTGTATCGTTGAAATTTCCATCGACTCACTTGTTTTGAAGAGGTCTACTCTTTAAAGACACTGGCTAGCTTAATATTTAAATTCTCCCACGGAATATGGATAGCGGTGGTCTGATGGCACAGTCGGCATCGGGATCGGCGAATCATGGGTTCGAGACCCCGATTCCAGCAAAATTCTGATCATGTGCCTTGGCCTAGTGCATGTTAAATCAGACATAAGGGTCAAATGTCTTTCCAATGTTGTGTTGGGGAAGTTGGATAGATGGGGATCTCGCCTCAGGTGTTGTCATCCACTGGCTGTTGTTAAAAATGACGAAGCCAGTCCCAAAATATCCTTCGTAGAGCTAAAAAACGGGACATTAATTTATCTGCACTAAACTCGCACAAAATTTCATGAAAATGAAGAAAATTAAACTAATCTCATCAATTTCGCAATCGTATATCTAGTGTCGGTGACAACTCAATTAACAGTATGTAGAAACCTATGAGCGACCGCGCTACCGGTGACTGATCGGTGATTTGCTATAATTAAATACGACTTCCGTAAGTTTCCTTAAACTTGATCTCTGTTCTATTATTTTAGACTTAAACTTCGTGTCGAAAATTGATTTATAAAGATCTGAACAAAAGAAAATTCCGAAATAAACGCTCAAACCTCAGTAAGAAAATTCGGAAATAAAATATAAAAACAGACATTATTTCTAAAGTTAGTAGCGATTTAGACTGTGGCCAATTGAATAACCCCAATGTATTTAAAATTGATAAAATTGGGCAGGATTTAGTTTTTAGCTCCAATAATCGCTATTCCGAGTAATGGAACTCTAAATTTAAGATGAAATGTATTTAATTTCATGGATTTCTTCCGTACAGATATGTTTATACATCTTTCAATGGAATAAAACGACGTATAAATGAAAAGACGTATAATCGAAATTTTAATAAATAAAATTGATTGTTACAAATTTAAAGCTACTAATTCAAATTCTTTTAAAAGTAGTAATTTTAAAGTTTTTAAGATAATATTAGTACAGTAATACATAGTATTGAAAATAATAATGAAATTTTAAAATTAAACATTTATCGTGAAAATGAGAAAAATCATACCTCTATTACATATCTTAAGTACTAATTTTGCATTTCTTATTTCATACGATTCATATACATGCAGGTAGGCGTTTAATTAAAAAATCTTAATATTAATTTAAAAATTCTTTAATTAAATAATAGGAAGGGGAAAATAAAAATTGACTCAGAAAATTTGTGAATTTCAGAAATGGGGAAAACGACACACAACCAAAGCTTCGAATCTTATAAACGAAGCATTTTATTATTACAATGATTATGAATAAATAGGTACTGTGGTGAAATAACGTATAAATAAGAAACATATAAACGATGCTTTACTATATTTGAGTCTTAATAATTATTTACATCATCTTTTGAAGACCGTTTAGACATTTGTGATTATATAGCTACATAAGAAGCATTGAAAATGTATAGATCACATATATTTAATTGCGACTGGGCTTTCTGATAGAGATGAATAGTAAATGAGTTTTAAAATCAAGTAAGGAAAATGTTGACAAAGTGCGACAATGAATAGTTAATTTATTTACAGCAGTTGATTTATAAAGGTATTTCTAGTAATAATTTTTGTAGTTGAAAATTATATTCTTTTCCTTTCCAAAATTTTGAACATTGCTTATTGTCCGTACCCAGAATATTGTTGATTTCCTCCTGTTCCTCCTAACCTGTTACCTCCTTGTCCACCATTTCCGCTTCCTCCTGACCTGCCACCACCGAAACCTCCAGAGCGACCACCTCTGTCACCTCCAGATCCACCATTTCCGAAGCCTTGATCTCTATCGTAACCTCCGAAGCCTCCTTGTTCTTGTCTGCCTCCCTCATATCCTCCTTGTTCTTGCTGGCCTCCCCCGTAGCCCCCTTGTCCACGATTACCTCCTCCAAAACCTCCTTGTCCTCGATTACCTCCTCCAAAGCCTCCTTGTCCTCGATTACCTCCTCCAAAGCCTCCTTGTCCTCGAT
>BGPR01001856.1:0-121400 GCA_013235015.1 Araneus ventricosus | reverse complement strand
TCCACCATCTTGCATACCATAACCTCCTCCGTTGTTGCCATACCCTTGACCGTCAGTGATTTTCATAGAAAACAAGCAGATTACAGCAGAAATAAGTATCGGAACCTGAAAAAAATTTTTTAAAAATGAATGTAATTGCATTGAGCTTGGAATTATCTCCTGGTTACGACATATTATAAAAACTGTATTATTTGATTAATTTAAATTATAGATGGTAAAGAAACCATTGCTTAGTTACAATAAAAAGGAGTGTTTTTAAAAATGTGTTTTTATTTGTGTTCTAAAAATCAGAAAATAACTATTTAAATCAAAAATATAGAGATAGAAACAAAACAGTGAAAGCGTCAGATGCTGATAAAAACACTTTAATTACATTTATAATACAATTTAAATTTTTAATGATTGTTGATGAATCTTCTTTCTTATGATTGCCATTGTGTGATAAATTTTCTTATCGTTTTGTTTCCAGCGCCTTGCGATTTTTTTGTTTCGACCTCTAGTTTTATGGCTAAAAAATAATTTTCTACATGTAAGAAAGCTAATAAAACCGATTTTTTAGATATTTATATATTTTTATACTTTTTAGTCTTTAATCTACTTCATAATTCAATAATGTAAATATTATGAAATCTTTTAATCAATTTCTTCTCAAATTCATTACCAGATGGCACCTCTCATATGGAACCAAAATGTAATTAAAATTGATTGACTAACCCATAATTAAAAGATGAAAATATTAAATTAGTGTATTGTCATCGGGAACACACAACTGTACAGAATTTCAGAATTGTGGTGCATCAAGAAGTGAGCCGAAGGTCGATCGCAAGATGCCACTTTTAGAAAAATGAAAAAAGTGAAATTAAAGCCTGTGGAGAGAAATCATTCGTAAAGTCACACACTTTTTACCAATAGCTCACGCTTCCCCTTTAACACACTAATTGCTGAAAAAGAAAAAAGTTTTCCCATCAGGTCACGATGTGGAGATGAATGAATTATATAACCTTCACGAGTCCTACTGTCAAATAAAGTCCGATATAAATATAATTCAAAAGGCAATCAACATGTTAATAGCAAAAGTTTGATGATTGATGTTATATTTGAAGAAGTGAAAATATGCCACTATTTCAATTTTCCAGATGAACATTCAAACTTTTCTTACTATGAAATAAATATTCAATCACGTTTGAACAATGTACAGTACAGAAGCAAGATAAATTCGAAATTATAATATAACTGTGCATATCATCTAAGATACAAATATTTAACTACCCGTCGTCTTACGTTATGCTGTAATATAATGTCAAGCAAGATATTCAGTGAATTCCAAAATAAATTAGAGTGGTGTATTTGGCATGCATCAAGTGAACATGAATTGACCCATTGATTTAATTAATTTAGCTTTTACAGCACTGAGAAGCATTACAATATGCAAAGGTCTCCTCTATCAAAACATCCTCAATTTTAGATGCACAGGTTCGAAGTTTGAAATGTTTTATATATTCAGAGTACGAAATGAAATATAATATTAGCTTCCAAGTGTCGTTAAAATAAGGCTGACCAATTAAATTGAGAATCTCGAGGAACCTCATGGTTAACATGGTTAACTTGGTCATACAGATATATTTTTATAGATAAAAATTTCTGAATGTTATGAGTATTAAGATTTAAAACTATTGGGAATGCTTCCATGAAATTCGAAATTTCCATTTATTGATAAATATTCGTTATTCTTAGTTAATGTAAGGTTAATATATATATATATATATTACTAGAATTCTTATTCTGATATTATTAGAATTGTTCTTAATTAATATGAGATTAATATTTCTAGAAAAATATTTTTAATTAATACAAAATATTCAATATTCTTACTTAAAGCAATCCTGTCCGTCTGCAATAAACTAATGCGAAGGTTTATTCCAATCCTAGAAACAAGTTTTGAAGTCGTTTTCATGAATCCAACTTAGAACTCGAAAAATAATTAGGATAGAAAATTTTCTTTCACAGCATCATTAGATTGGAAAATGATGATAAAAAGAAGCTCTTTTAGGCTTAGAAATTAAGAAAAGTCGTCCGATGCTTTATTCTGCTTTGCTAAATTAGTTTTCTGATGTGGAGTTTCACGAAGGTTATTTTGATATGGACCATGTAGATTTGTAAGTGATCCGATGACGAATTTTCATTTTGAAAACAAAAGTTAATACTTGTCAATTCAAAAACTCTTTACACATTAAATATAAGTTTATATGTGAATGATGCTAGAAAATGAAATAGATTGTGGCCAAATATCTGAGAAAAACACGAGAAGTCCTGAAAAAAATTTTCAAACGATTTCTTGCTCATTTGTGTTTGAATGAAATGTTCCTCATAGCAGCAGAACATGGCAGAAATACAGCTTACCAAAATCATAAGCTACTACTGTTCGATAAGCTACTAATGTTGAATGAAATGTTCCTCATAGCATCAGAATATTGCTGAAATACAGCTCACCAAAATCATAAGCTACTACTGTTCGATAAGCTACTAATGTTGAATGAAATGTTCCTCATTGCATCAGAATAAGGCAGAAATACAGCTCACCAAAATCATAAGCTACTAATGTTCGATCATAGTAGTAGCTAGTAGCTTATGATTTTTGTGAGCTGCTTGAAGATTTCTCGGAAATAATGGTTTGAAGTAAAATACTCAATCTAGCGAATATAAAAATAATTCAAATGATTTTTTTACAGAAATTTCTGAACCAAGTTACTTCCACGAAAAAAAAATCATTGTTTTAAAATAACCAGTCACAAGAAAACTATCTTTTATTAATTTTGGTTTCTCCCTTGTTGATTGAAAAGAAATGCAATTTATCGTAAATATTTCTTTCAAATTGTTTGAAGAGCTATTAGTTGGAAAACAGTTCGAAGTTGCATTCGATGTAATCAAATTATTTAAGAAGTAAGTATAAGTTAGGAGTGAAAAAAGGACAGCAACTTAAAGCACTAAACTCATTACATTAGAAAATCAAATAAAAATCATTTGGGATACAGAAAAGTTGTATCTTGAACTTGTGTTAAAAATGTAGTATAATAATTAGACAATAGTAGAATAAATTTAGGTATCACAAAGCAATAAAGTTATTGTTTATAAGCAAGATAATTTGAAAAGCAATTAATGAAAAACTGTCTATTTGAAATTCTTAAAAATAAAAAAGACTTATTGATTGACCAAGATGGAAGATGATACATATTTTTAAGGGAATATTAAAGTTTTTATAGCAAATTTTTAAAATTAAATCCTGCTACATTGATATATTTAGAAAGGACAATTATTTTTAACGCATATAGTTTCAAAGATATCCTTAATATACACTGATAAACTATCATGAGAACTGTGAAAGCAATTGCCAGTAAATATAAATATCTTAATACGCAATTTTTTTTAATAAACAGCTCTATCTTTCATAATAATTTCTCATTTTTTATATTATCTTCCAGGATTTTTTCTGACATTTCCTCATTTTTATTCTTAATTATTCCAACGTTTGCACTTCACAAAACTGCACTTCACTTTGACAAATCTGATTATGGTGTAAAATATTATAAAAGTTTCGATTGATATTCCAAGAATAAACTTACCGTTAACTTTCCCATGATGACAAGTTGCAATCTTTTTTTGTACTCTTTATCAATCTGCAGACAAAACTACAAAGAACCATCTGTCGAGTTCATATTTATAGAAATTCCACACAGGTTTTTCTTTATGCTTTAATTATTACTGTCACGGAATATTCACGTGAGGTATGGAGTTTTCTTTTAACAATGGTTTAATATCCTTTATAAACATCTTTCCAACATCCGCCACATGGAGGAAAACAACTGCTAAAAGGAGATTTCAGCGAATCTCTTTGTCAACTTCAACGCACAAGGATAAAGCAGTTGCCTTATACATATGACGTGGATGATCAAATGCGTTTTAATTAATACATTACAGGAATAGAAAGTCGTGAGTTCCGTTTCATGTTTAGACAACAGGCCAGAGAAAGTATCTTATAAGATGTCGTTGGCAATTATAACATTGTTGATGTCTTGGTGAAGCACGCTCATAAAATATATCGTTGTTGTTTGAATTTCATGATGGAGTGAAATCGTATAGAAATTCTAGAATATATTTAGCATTGTCTTGAAAACTATAAACTAATACGAAGTAATAGATAACTTATTCTTTTCGCGTCTAGTAGGTATACTTCGCGAAAATATTGTAGTCGTCACTATATTTGACCTACGGATTTTGGCGAAGTTTCATGTTTTAGATCTCCCCGAGTCCAATCAAAATATTTTTAGATTAATGCCTGTATGGTATCTCTGTTCTTGGGTATATGGACACTATAAAGCAGAAACAGATCTGTTATGTGAAAATTTTAAGTCTCTATTAAAACCGTAACTATGCAAGTCTCAAAAATGCGTAATCTATTTTCTCCAATATACTATTAAGCAGCACATAAAAGAAACATAATTACAAAGTTGTTTTTACTTGAGTTTTTAAAAACACTAAGGACATAATACAAAGAAGTGTTTGTTCATTGCTTTCTTTCATATTTTCATGCTCTCACATAACTGTCGATATGCTCTGAATATACTTAAAGTATTTTTCTTCTTTAGCATTTAAAACAGGTTTTCTTTGATGAATTCTACGGCGCGATGTTTACATCAACATTTTAAATGTATCAATAATAAATTATTAACATCTTGCGAGGCTACGATCAAGTTTCCTTAAAATATCACTAAAGTCCTTCATCTACATTAAAATGTCACTTAAAAATGTGTGGTCAAAAATGGCCCATGTGTCATGCAACCTATCAACCTTCATTGGGTTTAACAAAAATTCGCTAAAAGTATAAAATATTAAATTTTGCGATGACAACTTATGAGGGGAAACTAGGGATATTTGACCCCTAGGGATTCTTGACTCCTAGGGATACTTGACCCGACGTGATTTTGTCAGCTTCTGAGATAATTGGTAATTTTTGTGTGCCATTTTTATTTGACCTTTGGTCATATGGTTTATTGGAGGAGGTTTTCATTCCAAGCTGAAAAGCCATCGTGATGGTGTATAGGTAAATATATTTTGGGGGTACAAAAGTAAATTTTCACTTTTCCATTCCTCAGTGGACAGGAAGTTTACTATTGAATATATGATGAATTAAAATATTTCTGAGTTTTAAGCATAGTTCTATCTTTAATTTGATATACTATGTTATGCAGAATTTTAATTCTAAGTGGTTTAATTTATAGATTATTTAGAAAAAGTCAAGTTAGGGATACTTGACCCTAAAAAGTTAGGGAAATTTGACACTAACCTGACATAAAAGGCCAGGGATATTTTACCCTATCAAAAGCTATTGCAGCTCCGATGTCGTAGCCGACCGAAGCACATTTTATGGTTGGGATCAGTTTTCTGGTGCATGGAGTTTGTTGGTAAAATGGCAACTCAAATATAGAGAATAATTACTTAATTGTTTGCTAGTAATTATTTACTGAATAAAATTTCTTTTTAATATGATAATTTCAAATAATGCAAATAATAATTGAAATTTAATCAATCTATTTTTTTCCTCGCCTGAAAGAAAGTTTTATCTATTTATTTATTAGTAGCTGTTCCCCGCGACTTAGTGCGCGAAGAATTTGAATTATTAATTTTTTAAATTCATGAATGTAAATATTTCGTTACGTGTTGAAACGGGAAGAAGTTTTGACGGTTGATAATACATAATTGGACGACTAACAGGAGCGTCTGCTGATATAGTTAGGTAATTTGTTTATGCTAACAAACTTTTGTATACGACGTTTTTTGTTTTACGTTTTTTGCACGGGTGTAGAGTTTTTGTGGGCTGGACACACGTGAGCACTATACATGTAGTTAGTTCCCCATGCGAAAAATATGGTTTTTCCAAACGTACGCCTGCTCCTTTGAGTGTCTGGCTCTGAGCCTGGCATATGCTAATTTTAAAGGGAATTGTTACCTTTTGAACTGGGATGGTAAATTCTTCGGTATTATCGGAATGCGTGGAATTAAAAAACTCTCTCCTCTCGCTATGCACGACGTTTTGACCTAGGTATATAATTTGTAACCGTGCGCTATTGCGCAGTCTCGGTACATCCAGGTTACGTATCAATAGTTTTGGCACACCGATGTTCAATCTCAGCTTTTCGGAAGGTACTCCTGACAATTCTAAGCAGTTTTAGAACTCTACACGATATGATGTTACTTGTTATTGCCCATTACCGTATCTACAGATAGATATTCTGTAATGCATCCCTCCATTTGTGAAGTAATTTTTTTTCATTTATCTGATCTGAACTTTCATTAGTCAGTACCAAAATTACCTATTCAACAACCAATCTCTACTCCTCATATTAGCTTGTAGGGCAGGATAAACCTTGCTTATCAGTTCCTCTGTACTGTGAATAATTTTGAAAAATTCCCAATTTAATACACTGTTTGAATCTCTAGCAATCTAATCTAATCTAATCTATAATAAATTTAATATTTTCAAAGTATTCTTAAGGCATACCATTAAAAAGCTCCACTTTAAACATTAATTAATATCCTCAAACAGAGTGTTGAAATTTTCAAAAATCCCATTGACTTAACATTATCACCGGAAGTGGAAGTTAAACGCGGAAGTCCTACTTACATGCAAATAAACAACCCAGAAAACTTTAATACACTGTTTTAATCTATAGCAATCGCCAAATCTATTTGGCAACTGTATCAAGCGCCAAGTTCGAATCAGTTCTTCCTTTAGTAAGCAAAACGTTGAATTCCGTGTTCTTGGGGTTTATGTAATCCTTTCTTTTTAAATCGGTTAAAAAAACTCTTAAAGCATTAAAATTCGAAATGGAACTATTGTAAATAGTTAAATCGTTTGGTTTAGAATTTAACCGCCATTGATTATCCAAATCGTTTGGTTACAAATTTAACCGCCAAACAATTCTTGGATGTCGATAAAAAGAGCCACAGAGAAGTACGGTTCTATATATCTGAAAGAAAGAGACGTCACTTTTTCCGCACGTTAACAACGGGAAAAGTGACGTCTCCCAACCCAACCGGGGGTACCATAATAGACCCCGTAGACTCTTCTCTCTGTGAAAAGAGCGATAAATAATAATTTTGGCAAACTTTCCACTAAATAAGGCTCTTATTTTAAGTAAACATTGAAAGATACAACAATAGAAATATTAAATTTAATATTTTCAAAGTTATCTATCAATAAATTTCTGTCCCGGCGTCTAATCTGCAGTTATTATTCCGCAAATTAATTATTTATTTATTTTCTCAGAAAGATCACGTGATGATTTTATTTCTTTTCTCAGCAAGATCACGTGATGCTTGATTCTTCATGTTTACGCATTCCTTAAGGATCACGTGGCATTGAAAAATAAAGTAGTAATCTTCATCGAGAATCGCCGAGTCAATGGTCTTTGTTAATTATTTAATTGTTGTCTGTAGTCCAAAATATTGAATTTATGGTAAAATCATATATCCTATGTCCGTTCTTAGGTTTCAAGCTACAACTCTGCCAATTTTCATCCAAATCGGTTTGGTAGTTTGGTCGTGAAAGCTTAACAAACAGACAGACAGACAGAAAGACAGACACACTTTCGCATTTATTATATTACTAGCTGTTACCCGCTACTTCGACCGCGAAGAATTTGAATTATTCTTTTTTTTAATTCACGAATGTAAATGTTTTGTTGCATTTTGAAAGGGGAAAGCAAAAGTTCTGACAGTTGATAATACTTAATTGGACGGCTGACAGGAGTGTACTGTACATGTATGCTGATATAGATATGTAAATCGTTTATCTATGCTAATATACTTTTGTATACCACGTTATTTGCACGCATGTAGAGGTTGTGTGTGCTGGACACACGTGAACATGCCACATGTAGTTGCCCATGCGAAAAATATGGTTTTTCCAAATGTACGCCTGCCACTTTCAGTGTCTGGCCCTGAGCCTGGCAAATGATATTTTTAAAGAGATTTTTTACCCTTTGAACTGAGATGATAAATCCTTCGGTATTATCGGAAGGCGAGGAATTAAAACACTCTCTCTTCTCCCTATATCTGCCATAACAGTAGCTTTCAAGACGTTTGGACCTAGGTGTGTAATTTGTAACCATGTGCCATTGCGGAGTATCGGTATATCGAGGTTACGTATTAGTAGTACTGACACACCGACATTCAATCTCGGCTTGTTGGAAGGTGACCCTGACAATTCTAAGATGTTGAAGAGCTCTACAGAATATGATGTTCCTTGTTAATGCTCATTACCATATCTACAGATGGATATTCTGTAATTTCTCACAGTGAAAATTAAACAAAACATCGAGAGAATAATTCACTAACGTCATTGGATCACTGTGCAACCGTATTAAAAGCTGTAAATGCTACGACAACAGGAAACCGGAAGTGCAAAGTCTCCTTTTTTGTTTATGGTCAAAGAAAGCAATATTTTTTTATATTAACTTTAACACTGGCAAAAGACCGCGCCCGAAATAGTAATTTGGCTTGAATTTATTTCTGTAAGAATAAAAAGTATTGTTAGAAATTAAGTTACAAAAATATTTTTAAACCTTAATAACAATCAGAAAAAACATTTCATCGTAATGGAATTAATAGCATTAAAAAGATCATTTTCTGGTCTTTAAAATGGCATAAATATTTCAAAAGTTATTGGCAAAAAACGTCTAAGCATTAGGCTTAAAAGCGGCTAGTTTTCCTTATTTAATTAAATATCTTAAGAATTAATTAATTCTGAAAGTTGAAAATAGCACCTTTGACCAAGAAATATGCTCTAGAATGTCGTGTGTAAATTTCATGTCGCTACCGTTCACCGTTTAGGAGGAGTTCTTGTGACCGACCGATCGACAGACAGACAAATACATGTAATTTCTGCCTTATTTTATAGATATTTATAAAGATAAGCAAAATTTTCAGAAATAAAGGTAAATTAGTTCAAAGTCCAACCGTTGCCTAGCAACGGAGTACCTATAAATTTGCGTTATTTCCAAATCGTCTGCACGTAATTAAAGTTTAAAAAATTAATACAAATTGAAGAAAAAACGTCACAGAAAATAAATTGGTGTCATTGAAAAGGTAGAATTTTGAACTTTAAGATGGTATAAAAATAAATTTTATCGAACACTTTGTTCCGAAGTTACAGCGGAATGAAGGATCACGTGATAGTTGATTTTAAAAATAATTTATTCCACATGTTTTCGCATTCCTGAAGAATCATGTGACAGTTGATTGAAAAATAAATTAATCTTCATCGATAATCGCTTAGTCAATGGGCTTTGTTAATTATTTAATTGTTGTCTGTAGTCAATAATAATTAATTTAACGTGATTTCACCTAGCCTATGTCCGTTCTTGGGTTTCAAGCTATAACTCTGCCAATTTTCATCCAATTCGGTTTTGTAGTTTGGTCGTGAAAGCGTAACAAACAGACAGACTGACACACTTTCGCATTTATTATATTACTAGCTGTAACCCGCGACTTCGTGCGCGAAAATTTGAAGTATTAAATTTTTTAAATTCACGAATGTAAATGCTTCGTTACATGTTGAAAGGGAAAATTAAAAGTTTTGACGGTTGATAATACTTAATTGGACGACTAACAGGAGTGTTTGCTGTTAGAGTTAGGTAATTTGTTTATCTATGCTAACACACTTTTGTATACTACGTTTTTTTGTTTTACGTTTTTTGCACGGATGTAGAGGTTTTGTGGTCTGGACACACGTGAACACGCCACATATGCTGCCTATGGGAAAATTATGGTTTTCCAAATGTACGCCTGCCCCTTTGAGTGTCTGGCCCTGAGCCTACCTTTTGAAATTGGATGGGAAATCCTTCGGTATTATCGGAATGCGTGAAATTAAAACACTCTTACGCCGTTTGGACCTAGGTGTGCAATTTGTAACCGTGCGCAGTGTCGGTACATCGAGATTACGTATCAATACTACTACGACTTTTAATCTCAGTTTGTCGGAAGAGTACCCTTGACAATTCTAAAGAAGTTGAAGAGCTTGTTATCTGTTATATGAAGAAGTTGATGTTAATTATTATTGCCCATTAGCCTATCTACAGGTAGATATTCTATAATACCTCCCTCCATTTGTGACATATTTTTTTATTTATCTGACCTAAACTTTCATTAATCAGTGCCAAAATTACCAATTCAACAACCATTATCTATTCCTCATATATTCTCCGTTACTGTAAATTACATCATTGTACTCAATGGTATCTTCAGGCCCTTATAATCTGTGTACCATCCATCATGCTATATGTCATCCATTTAAAAGAGTACATAAAACAAAATACTATATCGTCGCATATTTTCCTTTAGTTATAATAAACTTTAGTTTCTAAATTTTAATCTAAAATCTCTTGCGTCTATATTATATCTATCAATAGATTTTTGTCCCGGCGTCAATTTATCGACAGCTTCTTGAATAAAATCTGATATGGAAAAGTATAAATCACTAAAATTAAATAGACTGCAAACTCGAAAAATGAAAATCAAGCGTCGAGTTGAGTAATTACATTTATTATTCCATTAATAAATTATTTGTTTATTTTCTCTGAAAGATCACATAATCGCGGCTTTCTTTATGATCACGTGATGTTTGACATTCAAAATAAGTTATTCCACGTGTAGTTTGGCCGTGAAAGCGTAACAAACAGACAGACACACTTTCTCATTTAATATATTAAGGATTTATTATTTCTTCGGAAACGCAGGTAAAAATGACAGGTGATATGAACTGCTCTGATTTTTTAATCTAATTAAATAAGCTTTAGAATTCTTTAAGAACCAATGAAAACATTGCCAAACGATATTTGAAAAAAAATAAACAGAAAAAATAATGGCGAAGTAATTACACCGTTGCCTAGCAACTCATCAGTATCAATTCTAGTATCGTTAAATTTGATTTATTTTAAAATCGTCTGGGTGTCAACTTTTTTTTAAATTTTGAAAAATTAATTCAAATTGAAGGAAAAATGTCACAGATATAAAATTGATATCATTAAAAAGGTAAAATTTTGAACTTTAAGATGATATAAAAATAATTTTTGGGGGATAATTTGCTCCGAACTTACAGCGGAAAAACGGTTTCGGTTACTTTTTAATTAACTGACTGTTTAATTAACTTTAGCGCTTTAAAAAGTTGACAGTAATCTTACCCTAGTCTTAATTAATAAGTGTGCAAAGTTTGGTTGAAATCAGTGCCGTGGTTTAGGAGGAGATGTGGAACATAGATACAAACATACAAACCTACAATGACTTTCATTTATATTAAGATTAAGGATTAAGTATTCAAATAAAAATCTTTTGCTCGAACTATTTGTCATTGTTTGGTTTTATTTAACGTTTCGTCATTTCTATTGAGTTTGTCTTTCTTTCTTGATTTGAATTTTCTCTTAAAATATATTTTTATTCTTTTGCTTTTATTTTTCTTTAAATATTAGAAGAACCCAGTAACTCTAATAAGGTTCTTTGTTTTTAGATTTGTACAACATTTTTAGATCCATTTTTTCATTTTCATGGTATTGGGTTTTTTTCTTCTAATTTTCCAAAAACGGCATTTCTTTGACGCTCTAACGACGCTGCTAGGTTCTCAGTTCCATTGCTGCAATTTTTATCATTTAATTAAATCAATATTTTAATCTATCCTATTAAAATTCGAAGGTAAACAAACGTATGTATGTATGTTTTTATGTATGTATGTATGTCCGGCTATCTTCTCACGAACCGCTGAACGGAGAAGCACGCGGAAAGTACCAAAAGATGGAGAATAATCCAAGGAATCCATATCGGCCATTTAAATTCCGAAATTACAATTAATTAAAAAGATATGAATTAAAAACGTCGAAATGAATGAATTGACGTGTTGCCATCTATTGGTAGAATGGTGAATTCATTCACGGCGGATTCTTTTTTCCCCTACTATTAGTTTTCGCATCCGGTGTTGTATTTTTTTTTTTTTTATTTATTTAACGGAAGTTGGTATTTCCTTTTGAGCGATCTTCTGTGTTCTTCTGTGTTTGGATTTATTAGCAATTGGAAAAAATAGTTTTCTTGCATTTTTCTTTCTTTTTTTGTCGTACGGTGTTTCGCAACATTTTCGTTTGTTGGGGGAAAATATTTATTCATTTTTATCTGGGTTTTTTTTTTCATTATTATTCGTTTTATTTTTTCTTTTGCAAAACAAATATCATGCTAATCTATTTTAATTTATAAGCATAAGAATTCTCGCGTTTTCATTCAAACCAAACTGCTTTAAGGTAGTACTGAAAGTTTTCATCCAACAAGAGAGGATTCAAAACAGATTTGCGTTTGTTGGGGAAGCTTAGTGACAATATTTGTAGGGGAAAAAACAGAGGCGGGCATATGAAAAAATGTGGATTCCGAGAAATGCTGGGTTATTAACTATAAGGTAATTAAAAGGTTGGATTTAAAAATTTTAATTAAACAATATAGGACTCAAAGGATTTTTTACGTTTTGGGGGGTACGTAACGTTTACGTTAGCGACAATATGTGTAAAAAAATAAACCGGAGGCGGGCATATGAAAATTAGTAATAAAAAGACTAGATTTGTGGAAGAATAATTACATTTGTTGGGGAAAGTAAGTGACAGTATTTGTTGAAGAAAACGGAGCCGGGCATATGGAAATATGGATCCCAATGCCTCACGTGATCTCATTTCTCCCCGCCTGGGAATATCCCATTATTCAAAATTGCCCGTGCAACGCCGGGCCAGGCAGCTAGTTCTTTATTAAATTTTGAAGTAATTTGATTTAATAACTAGATTTAATGTTATGACTAGACTAATTTAATTTAGAAACTAGATTTTATTAATAACAACTGCGTTTTATAGATTCCATATTATTTTTTATTAGTTTTATTAATATAATTATCAAAAGAATTTAAATACTCTTTGCATGTAGGATCAAGTATCCCTACCCATAGAGTCAAGTATCCCTAGCTTGGGGTCAAGTATTCCTAAGGTTAGGGATACTTGACCCTAGGCGATTTCATGAAATATATTTATTTTGCGATTAAATGAGATATCAGTTTAGCATAAGTACATTTATCCTTCATAAAAACAAATCTTTTTATGACGATAAAAATTCAAATATTCGGGAAATATAAGAAAAAGTAAAAGTAGGGTCAAGTATCTCTAATTTCCCCTACTGATTTTTTTCGTAATTTTGTTTTCCAATGACGAAGTGCAAACCTTCTTTTCATTTTTGTTTTCGTCCCGTCGTTTACACAATTCACTTAAAAGTTTTAAAACAAATCAAATATAATTATGACAGTGAAGAATTCTGAATTAAATACCATACTTTTTAACCATTTCTTTTTCTTTAATGACTACCTGAATTTCTTTTTCACTAAAAATAGTTTTTATTAGTTTCATATTACCTTCCACAGAAATGAACACATAATGCATTGTTACATCCTCTTAGAAGACTTTAAAAAAAAAATTTAACTTTTAAGTTAACTTTTTAAGTAACAGAAAGAATTAGAAAAAGAGTTAAACTGATACTCATTGTGATTAAATATTTAATATATTTCTAATTCAGAATGTTCAAAGTTTGCATGATTGAATGCGTCGAAGTATTAGAAGATATCCTTGATTTCCTCCTGCAAACCGAGTCAAAAATAAGCGGGGAAAAAACTAAAAAAGATTTAACAATCGATAAAATTGTTTTCATCCAAAAAAACCAGCTTCTCAACTGTCTCTAGGGACACAGTATCATTTCATTTTTTTAATCAGGAAACGTAGCCACCAATCTTTTTCCTTTATTTTCCCTTTAACAATAAGATCAGATTCTTCTTTATAACAATTATTATGGTTTTTTCACCAAATAAGATGTCCAAGAGTCATTCTTTTACACAGCGCAGAGCCTTGACAACTTGGGAGAGCTGACTGGAATGCATCCATTGATCTTAAATTTGCTTTCAAGTTTATCTTATGATGATCCCACGGTATCAAATTCAAGTTTTAAAATTGTAGAACATTTCTGAACAACTACTGGGATCTTTAAGCCTAGTAGTTGTTTAGAAATCCCTCCCCTGCCATCCCAATTAATCCTTCCCCGCCATCAGGACAAAATTAAAGCACAGATAATGATGTCTATTACAAAAATTAATATTCATATTGCGCCAGATCTACAAATACGCTATTCATAACCCACTGCAACCTGTTAAAAGGAAGGAAAGAGCAAAAAGTTTTAGAAATAATATGGACAAATCAGCACACTTAGTGCTTAAATATAGCAGAGAAAGTTAATGCGCTTAAGAGTTAAATTTGTATGATTTAGAAGTTATCAGCTGTATAAGTTTCTAAATTATCGTCAGTGGGTATTTTCAGAGGCTATTACAGCCTTTTTAAATGGATTTGTAAGATTTGATACGCCAAATTAGATTCCTGCCCTTAATTTTCAACCGTAATCAGATGATGAGAGCAATGCCTGATTAAATTTGATAGATTTTAATGGCGTAGCAATCACTTTTGTTTATGTTGCGCCAAACATACAGCAATATCTGAACCTCACTCTATTTTTAAAAGATGTACGCCGTGTAACTCATTGGCATCAGTGTGGACGTTTGATTGAATGTGAAAAGTTCACATTCAGTCAAAAACTTCACTTCTCAGTTCAGAACAAATTAGTTCAGGGTGATCTTTGATGGAGTCAGGTATCGAGCCTGAATTCCGAAAAGACCTAAGCCTAGAATCTGGAACCAGGCTACTACACTTTGATCTTAGCCGAAAGGCCGAGAAGCTATGGAACCAGGCTACTGTGTTATGAATAGGTTGCAGCAACTAAAAGTTAATCTTCAGTCCCCATTAGTTTCTACGTGTCTGTTTAATGTATGCGAAATATTTAAAAAAATGTAACTACTGTCTCTGTACTACTCTCTGTATAAAAAAAAGTATCATCATCGAAAATTTCAATAACCTAAGCCATAAGTTTCTGACGAAACAGATCAAGGGAATGCGAAATAAATTTTCCCAACTGAATTCTTGTGATTCTGCCTTTAAAGTTTATGGCTTAAACATTCGGATTCAAAATGAAAATGGGGCGTAGTTTTGAGATGAGTACCACTTCCAAAACAAATTGGACTGTTTTTGCAAGACATTATACACAAAAAAGTTAATTAATGCGTTGTTCCAAAATTAATTACTCTATCATCATAAATAGTCTGTTGTTCAGAATATATGAGTTGATTTAATGTGCAGGGTGTCCGAAATGATCTTTACACTTTAAAAAAATAATTAAAAATAAACAAACAATGATATGCGCTTACGGTTTTTATGCCCCATAAAGAAAATATCAAAGTTTTTTTTTTTAAATGAGGCGTAAACTAGATGGAACTACTTCAATGTTTTGCAATATTCTCGTTTCAAAATGGCTTCACCGCAAGAACAAGAGCAAGTTGTAGAATGGTTTATCGAATTTAAATCTGCAACACAGGTACAGCGTAAATTTCGGACTACCTACTCGAAGTCCACCTTCAAGACCCACAATTTATGAATGGCATGAAAAATTTATGACGACAGGTAGCGTATTGCCAAAACCAAAATCTGGCCGCCCTAGCAGAAGCTTCGATGACGTTAAACGAATTCAAGAAGTTTTTCGTCGTAGTCCTCGTAAATTGATTCGCAGCGCGGCCCAGCATTTATAAATACCGAGATCAACTGTGCATGTTGTAGTGCATAAAAAATTACGGCTTTATGCGTATAAACTTCAATTGTTGCATGAGTTAAAACCTGATGATAAGTCTCGACGTCGAACATTTGCAGAAGAAATGTTACTAAAAATTGAGGATGATAAAAATTTTCTACAGCGTTTAATGTTTTCAGATAAGGCAACGTTCCACGTATCAGGTATTGTTAACCGACACAATACTCCAATATGGGGATAAGAAAATCATCATGCCGTACTGGAGCAAGCAAGAGACAGCCCTAAAGTAAACGTGTAGTGTGGTTCACTGCATGATCGAATTATAGGGCCTTTTTTCTTTTCCGAAGTAACTGTCCGCTCTGACAATTACCTTGATATGCTTGAAATTTTCGTATTTCGTGAAATACAGGACTTGCAACCCAATATCATTTTCCAGCAGGATGGGGCACCTCCACACTGAAAAAGGTTTTAGATGAAAAATTCCCCAGATGTTGGATTGGAAGAGGAGGTCCAATACCGTGGTCACCTAGATCTCCAGACGTAAAAACTTTGGACTTCTTTTTATGGGGATACGTAAAAAACATTGTTTACCAATTTCCAATTCGTGACACTGATGAACTGAAAAGTCGAATTGCAGCGGCTAACCAGACTATTGATTCTGCAATGCTTCATAGAACGTGGTTAGAAATCTTGTAAAAAATCAACATGTTGCGCGCGACTAATAGTGCTCACTTTGAAATCGTGGAATAAAACATTGAAAAAATAAACTTTGATGTTTTCTTTATGGAACATAAAAAACCTTAAGTGCAAATTATTGTTTGTTTATTTTTAATTAATTTTTAAAAGTGTAAAGAGACTCGTAAACCCTGTACTGCATTACAAACTAAACACATTTGGGTTCAATTTACAATAGGAACTCGAAAATCATTAAATGGTGGTTTTTCATCCTTTGCGTATCTGCGTCAAGTGGACCAATCTTCTACTTTGGAAACTATTATAAAAATATTTTTGAACACCTTTTGGAATTTTATTTACAAAAATTAAGTGTTATTATTAGTTAATAACTAAATTAATAAAAAAGATGTATTGAAAAATGTTAAATTTCTATTTCTACAGCAGCACAGTTGAATAACTTTTAATACATTTGTAGAAGATTAGTTTTCAGTTGTTCAAGCAATTAGGGAATTCTTAGGGGTCTTTTAGCGAATAAAACATTTTTTTTATCCTAACTGAACTATTTGGAGCTTTATTTTTTATAGCCGAATAATTGTCTCCTAAAAATAAAAAAGAAACATTGATACTGGAAATACAATTTCCTAACTCTTTGATAAGCCGTCTGTAACGTTTTCTAAAAATTTTTTATTGTCAAGGGCAGAATGACAAAAGATCATAAAATGTTCTCGAAATGATATAAACCTGAATTGTGACCCCAATAGCACTTCCTGATTGTTTTGTTGTTCTTTGTGCAAAAGCGTGCCGACAATGTTTGAATTTGTCGACTGTAAAATCGCGATGGCCAAAATTTTACTTTTTCTTCTGACTGAGTGTCGTCTTCAACATAAAGTTAAGCATGCAATTTATAGCCGAATTTCCCGAAAATGATGTTCTGATATGTTTTGTTCCTCTTTTTTAAGTTTTCATAATTCTCTTTTAGTTTCTTTTAGCCATAAATTATTTGACTTAAAGAGTTAAATTTTATTTTTTTACAATACAGCATTCAAGGCAAATTTTCTATACATATTTAGAGATGGCCCGTTCTAATGAAACTGTGGTCAAAGCTGGTTGGATATGCAGTCATGATAAGGCCAGGAATTTTTACTTCTCTCGGAGTTTAAATGAATGCTTCTGTCTTAAAATAAAAGTGGGTCTTGATCTTTCTCTTTGAAAATTATTAACATAGATTAAAAGCAATATAAAGTAATTTTTCTGATTTACTGTTTCCGTTTAGTTCAGGATTATATTTATTTCTCTTATTCCAATTCCTTAACTATATTCTTGAAAAATAATTAAACTAGAAGTTTTGTATGTCGATGAGCATGAAATGCGCATTAATTAGTATCTCCGTCTTCACAAATTCCTTATCTTATGTAAAAACTCGCTTTAAGAAAATAATTATTACTCGTAAAAATTAAATAAGTTCGAAAGTTCAAAGATTCTACCCGTCGCACTAAAAGTGATACCGTGGAAGAATTTTCATTTAAGCTTAAAAGGCAAAGAATATAATCCCCCTTTGAAATTTCTTGTATATGAAGTAAAAAAGGGGAAAGTATTCTAAACGTCAAAAAATTAAACTTTGAAATTTTGATGAATTTCCACGTTTTAGAGCACCCTAGTTCGAAAACAAAATCATTTTTGTTAAAATCTCTGTCTGTCTTTGAACACAATAACTCATAAACGCAGCAAATTAGAGAGAAGGAAATTTGTTATGTTCTCTTAACACCAAAATTGTATATACCTGTGCGTATCAATTTTTGGTCCAAATCGGTCAAAAGGAAGAGGGCCAAACATAGAAAATATTTCCATTTAAGCTTAAAAGGCAAAGAATATAATCCCCCTTTTAACTTTCTCGTATATGAAGTAAACAAGGGCAGAGTATTGGAAACGTCAAAAAATTAGACTTCAAAATTTTGATGAATTTCCACGTTTTAGAGCACCCTCAGTCCGAAAACAAAATAATTTTTGTTAAAATCTCTGTCTGTCTTTGAAGACAATAACTCATAAACGCAGCAAATTAGAGAGAAGGAAATTTGTTTTGTGGTCTTAACACCAAAACTGTACACACTTTTGCGTATCAAATTTTGGTCCTGATAGGTCGAAGGGAAGAGGTCGAAAATGCGTACTTATCTTTCTTGAAGTTTGTTGGAGAACAAACATACCATTCAGACATAAAACATAAAGGTGATGCACTGCATTCTTGAGCGTCATTAGCCTGGATGATATACAGATTGTGAACTGTTATTATACACTTTTGTTTAACTTGACTTGTTTCATGTTTGTAAAAGTGCACTTTTGTAATCGGTTTTACACTCTTTTTTCCCAATGTGCTTGAGATTTTAATTTTGTACACTTAAATATTCTCGATAACAGTACACTATTTTAATATATTCAGAACTTAATTATCAACCAATTGATTAATTTAATTTAATTTTTATTCCATTCCGATAATGCATTTGAGAAAAAACTCATTTAAAATTTCCATGATATGTATCATAATTCATTAGAAATTAAAGAATGAAAAGTAGAAAATAATTAAAATAAACGAAATTTGTTTAATTTAGTACGCTATTAAAAGTTTGTTCTTAACTATTTTTATTAAATTTATCTCTGTTCATACATTTTCAGTAGAAACAGTGATAATGAAGATTACGAATCGTAGAAGGGATGAAAATCGAATATTTTCAGAAAGAATGGTAAAGATATAGGCGATAATAATGATTTATTATCACATTAAAAATAATTATAACTGGGTAAAGTAAGTAACTGGGATTAGTTTTGTAGAACATCAAGAAATGGCAGGACATGGTTGTGCTTGTAGCAATAGTTAAGTGTGATGTTGAAAAGATCGTGCGCCAAATAACAATAACAGTGTTACAACATAGGAAGCATTATTTCGTAGTGATGCTTTTCTAATCTCGTGTATCTGGCGGTTTGCGAATACATCATGGACAAAATAGCGAAATAACGTAAAAAGAAATTTGTGAAACATGAAACTTTGCTTTAAACTGGGTAAACAGAACACAGGTACACTGAACATGCTTTTGAAAATTAACGGTTATATAGACAATGAGCTCAAGTCACACAGTCACAGACTACACTTATTGTATTTTACAACACATGGACCATTGTTCATAGTGAATTTGTCACCCATGACAACAAAAAGTTTTACTGCCAAGTCCTTCTGTGTTAGAAAAATAAATCTGAAGAAACGCACCGATCTGAAGCACCAAGAAGTGAAATTTCGACGATGACAGTACATCCTGTCAGCGAGTATTCTTTACTTGTGAATTCCTTTCATCGTTCTACATACTCGTTCAAATGGTCGAAGATGAATGACAAAGTCTAGGTGATTCTTTTAGATGCAGGAAGTAAACTGCTTTTTTTTGGTGGTTCATCCTTCCTCTTAACCTCGATTCGGTGAAGTTTAAGCGACCTCTTGAAATTCTATTAAGTTATAAATGACGCAAGAAGATAGTTATGATAGTAACACCACATTTCTGATATAAAATCAGATCACATCATTATACAATAGAAATGACATCGCTTGACAAAGGTCCTTTCCAATATTGTTCAATTTCCAGATCGGCAATGCCAATCTTCACTGTTAAGTAGGCAATTCATATCTCTTCCAAAATGGAAATTTTGGAACACGGAAAGGAAGAAACAAACGTCAAGGTCGAAAACATATGGAACATAGCATAGCGGCTGGGAAATGTCGGATTTCCAACCAAACCAAATTCCGGCAGTTCGTGAGCCGAATCTTTGGTGGGAACTTCTGCAAGGGTAGTCGGCACTTCAAACGAGTTGACTAGATCGAGCCCCTGCTACGAGGGTAGAAAATCTGAAATCCGCGAAGTGAGGGAAGGAATAGGGGGATAGAAGAGCAGCTGTAGAGAGGGAAAGAAGATCGCTCTCCCCCAACTGCCAACGCACTTTGGAACTTCAGATAAAGAGAAGTGTCTGATTTTTCGACTTGAATGGGTGGGAAAAAAATAGTGTTGGGACAAATGCATGGAATGGAGTACAGATGACTTGTCGGCTTTAGTCTCACGCACGGGCCAACTTTGTCGCTGATCTTTGGAAGACAGGATGTCAAGTGCTGAGAGAGAGAGAGAGAGAGAGAGAGAGAGAGATTTCTCGTAAAATAATCAATTCTGCTCTCAAATTCAGCAAATCCATCTTTAATAATATTTTTAAAGTATGCCTGTGTAGTGATCCCAGAATGTCACCATATACTACATACCTGGAGTAAAATTCACCAAAGGCTGTAATTTTTTAGTTTTGATAACATTTCACCATTGTTCGTGTGGCCTTCCTATTTATAACATTAATGTCACAATTAAATCTGATTTGTCTAGTTTTCCCCCTCCCTGTTTGTTCAGTGTTGAGAACAAAAGAGGTTACGTGAACTCTTGCTTTTTGTAACGCTTTCTTTCCCCAGATGAAGACGGAACTAAAAATTTACTGTTTTCACTCTATTGCAAAAACCGAGAATGAATCGTAGAAACTTATAGAAACACTTACAGAAAATTGACTATACACGACATACCAATAGGACCAAGACAGTGGGAATTGCGCATTATTATGTTACGTCACTGTTTCGAAGACAATAGGATTCAAACTTGGGTATATCGTCACATGGGCTACTTGTTACAATTCCGTTGGGGCTATTTGTTAAAGTGTAACAACATGCCCCGAGTAAGTTTTAATTGTACAAAATAGGTTTTCCTTTTAAAATTGATATGAGGAACTATAAAAGACTAATGGATGGGGGTACAACTCCCCAGGAAACATTTCTGGAGGCAGCGGAAGTAGTGATGACTGGTTGTTCATCCCGAAAGGCGACTGGCGAATAGGGAATTAATTTCATGACGCTCCAGATAAGCTGCTGTAAAATGAAAACTGCTATCAATGGTAAGTTTTATTTCTAATCAATTTCATTATATAATTTAATTAATTTAAGCATAATTAAATGGAATTAAATAAATAATTAAACAATATAAATAAATTTATTAATTTTTAAAGATTTTTCTTGGAAATGCTGCATACAAGTTACAAGCCCTTTTTGTTTCATATCCATAATCAACTGTATTTAGCGTTGTTTATAAAAAAAACCTCTACAGGTCTTCACAGATAAGCAGGAGATGGAACTTCAACAGTACATAAGCATTGTGCTACGAAGCTGTACAACGGTCTTTCTACTAAGGAAGTTAAATCATTGGTACATCAGTAGTAATTAAAAAAGCTTATAAAATCAAATAAAAATCCAAGTGGGATGGGGTGAATGTAAGAGTGCTGCAAGTGACTGGCGGCCAGCTTTTCTAAAGTGTAAGAAATATCTTTGTTTCCGTACTTCGCAAGTGACTAGACTGAATAGAATCAAGAGCTTTAACAGGAACAATGTATAACCTTCTTCGTCATTTTTGCCAATATCCACGACAGATTCAAATTCTAGGGTCAAGATATCTACAGCGTTGATGAGACTGGGGTGACAACGGTTCAGAAGCCAAAGAAGACAATTGCCAGAAAAGGTACCAAACAGATTGGATCAGTGACATCTGTCGAGAGAGGCACTTTGGTAATCATGGCTCTTGCTGTTGGTGCTAACGGCGATTCAGTTCCTCTTTTTCTTCTCTAGGAAAAACCCTTTAAATATCACTACCTTTCAAATGCACCACAAGGAAGGGAAGGGTCAACAAATAAATTTGGATGACTGGTCAGGAGTTTCAGATTCCTGAGAAACATATCAAAATCACCAAAGAGTGGCCTTCCCTACTTCTTCTAAACAATCATGAGTCTCATCTAGATTTACTAACATTGGATTTAGCCAAATAAAACGGAGTGATTCTTTTGACTTTCCAAATTATATATTTTTTAAAACTGTAATTCAGACAATGATTATGATGATAACTAGTCAGAATAACTTATGAAATTAAATAAATTTATGAAGAAAAAACAACCTAAGCTCTTCGTTATTCTATAGAGATTATAAAATAATAACATACTAAAAACGTAACAGTATTATATTTGCTTTTATTGACTAACATATTTTATGTCACAATTTACCCCATCTAGTGTAACAACATACCCCATTGTGGGGTAAGGTGTTACAATGTACATGCACATGTATAAAAGTTTTAATACCTTTAAATTATCGTTATCCAATCGTTTTTAAAAAATATGTTATGAAACTTCAATAAGTGTGTTTCGTAAAAATACTTTTAATAGTTTCTTTTTAAAAAGTTTTTGAAAAGTATTGTAACAAGTATCCTCGGTCTCCCCTATGCTTGATGATTATAAAAATTTCAGAATTGTTGAAATTTTAGAACATTATAGAAGAGATTCCTTTGAAAAGCTTATTTAAAGACAAGAATTGAAAGGTTTAATTCCACAAGAAAAGATTCAAAGGAGCTACGTGTTTTTTGGAGAAAGATACAGACAATATTTTCGGTTAAAGAAACAGAGGAGTATATTAAAAAATTTGGATCCCGAGCAGCAGAGGGTTATCACCCAGTTATCTTAAAAGTTATATCATAATCATTCAAAGAAGATTTTACATTTTATTATTTATAAACGAAAATGCCGAAAAAATTGCATGTTGGATATATGATGTCACTAACACCTGCCACCTCGAGCACCTCATGGCATTTGATATTCTTTGCGAAATATGGACCTTGGCGAAGGATCAGCATCTTGAAAACGTATGTCTCTAGCTTTAGAGACAAGCCGCTCAACAAAATTCATAGCCCTCGTGTTGCTTCAAAACGGGATAATATAACTAAACTAAACTAAAGCAACAAAATTCTGGTAATGAACTGCCAAAATTGGTAGCAAACAATGAAAATTTGTTAACTCCGGGCGAGCATCATGTCTTGCATATGACTTAAGCTCCAACAGCAAGAAGAAAGTCCTGTCAATGGAAAGTAGAGAGAGAAAAGACTATTTTGATACAGTTTTCTGCATTTATCGAATTCATGTAAAACTTTTTCTGTCCTACTTACTAAGCCGCAAGCACATTTTCACTCATACATTGGATTTTGAAAAGAAATGAATGATAAAAATTACAATTACTTTAATTAATAATAACTAATCAATATTTATTCGCCTTCTTTGAAAAATGAAAACCGAATGTTCTAACTTTTCTTCTTGTATTACTCATTATGACTAAGTTGGCAAATCATTCTTATAAGTTGAGGTAATAACTTGTATATTCCCTTAACGTAATGCTTTAAGGTGGCTTATGTTATATTGAGCATGGAATAAAGATTACGCAGATGAAATTCAAAAAAAATATTGGCGAAAATGTCCTTTCAATGTATACCTAAGTTAAAATAAATGAGACATGGAATTTTCAGTTTTAAATGCTCCAACCCCTTAACTGGTTTGCCCGTACTCCGTATGTGCATCGAATTATCGCAATTTTAAAAATATAAACTAAAATAAAATCATACACAGACGTTATAATTCGATACAAAAATTACGTAAAATCCATAAACAATTAAACTGGTTCAATTCAACTCAAGGTTCTCAATTAAATTAAAATTGCAATGCATTCCCAAAATAGACGGTGTCATCTAATTAGGTAGTTGAGAAAACAACCCTGTTAAGGGGTTAAATACAACTTAACCCCTTCGTATAAAATGACATATCTGACTCGCGCATCGCATTACTGATTTTTTTTTATATTTAAATCTCTAAACCAATGTACGACAAAAATCTTTTTGACTCTCTTAACCATCAGAACTGTCCTTTATTTTCTTATGTGTATTGGACTAATAATAAATGTCCTAAATAGGATATATAATCTAATAGGAGGCTGAATAAATTCGAAGAGCAAGATTAATATTTTTAAAAACGCTTCCCAGACAGAAATAGGTGGCTTGATTTCCTTTTCGATTTTTTAAGTCAAGGTCTTCATCCACAAGTGAATAAAAAAAATTATAATATAAAATAACTGATTTTTTTTCTAATGTAGCTCAGGGAAACCTTCTGGTGAATATTTACTTTTTCTTTACTTGCTGAGAGCATTTTTTCGATTCCTAAAGCAAAATGCATTCTATCTTGTGATTTATTAACACCGGATGAACATTTTTTCCCATTGTCTGCAGACAGATTCCCTTTTTGTTCGTTTTAATACACTTTATCCTTGAAGGTGAATACTATTTCATGAAGCTAAGGTGACAACCAGACAAATGGACTATTTATTTTATCATGCAGATCTCCTGGCCAGAGAGGAAGCTTTTTTCGTCACAATATAACGGAACGAAAGAGCAATTTGTATCATTTTCTCATTTTTTTGTACAAATTTTCTTCTCTCTTAGGGATAAAAAAATAACTTACTGCTTTTCACGTTTGACTGATCGATTAATTATTTAACTTCCAGAAGAAAAGAAAATAATTAATGTGAAGTCTGACATTTAAATAAGATTTAATAAGTTTTTTCCACTTGAAGGGTCAGATTCATGCCTTGTTTATAATATTTATTGAACAAAATATGATGTTTCCAAAACAAAACAAGTGATTTTTTAATACTGTGTAAATTAATACCTAATCTAAATTATTCATCTATGACAAAATTGCAACACTGCATCAAATTTATCGAAAAAAATTAAGACTGCAAGCAGGGCCCGGCCCGAACAAAAGCGGGGCCTGATGCAAAGTTAATTTGTGGGGCTTTGAAAAAAATATTCGTAAAACAAAATAATGTATTGCGCTTTTCTATTTATTACATTGAATACACAATTTGATATAATAAAGACTAAAGGAATATATAAAAACGATAAATCAAATAATTTTTGTAAAATTTCAAACACACAAAAAAATCGCTAATAAATGAAATGACATAAATAATATCTTCATAAATACAATTTGACAATCGATTTACGAGAATAAGTTTACAATATTTGATTATTTTTCGCACATGTTTCATAGAATAGTTTTCACACATGTTTCATAGAATAGGGTTTCTTACATGTTTCATAGAAAGTTCGTTCATAATATCATCATAATTAGGTTTATAAATTAATTAGGGATTGATAGATAAAATGGCTACAGAGGTAAGTCGTTCTCGACTAATGCAAGATCTCAAGTAATTTTTTATCATTTCCATTCTTGAGAAAAATATCTTTGTTGCGACAACTTGCTCTTTCGTAAGGTCAATATAATTTTCAGAACAGTAACAAAATTTGGATACAACTCTCATTAATTATATTGAAATAAATATCATAATATTGTGAAGGCAAAACTTGAAGACAAATTTTTATCTCTTTAAATAAATCATTGAATCAATTTTCATTTTGCAAAATCGGTCAGCGGCGGGGCCTTGTGTGCTCGCGCCGTTCGCAACATCCTCAGGCCGGCCCTGACTGCAAGCTAATGTTATAGAATGCAGTCCAAATGCAATCTTTACTTTTTGTTCTACCTCTCTTTTAACTTAATGCATTGTTTATCTTTAGAATCTTGAAAGGTAGCACTTCAATATACCATGTTTATATAGTCTGTCAAAAGTATCTGAACACGTCTTATTAATCACAATCTGTAAAAAAAATTAATCAAAACATGTCATTTGATTTCATAATGTGTACTTTATGTTTATTTTCATTTCACCTTTGAACTTTTCAATGATCACATTCATTTTTTCCTACTTATAAAAGATTCTTCACATCAAAAGCACTCCAAATATGAAAATTAACAACTCTACGCAAAATAACAGGAGATAGGAAAGAAAAATGATTTAGGGATTCTCTCAATATATTTATTGGATGTAGAAAATGAGTTATTCTTATACCGCTTATCTTTATTTTTTTATTATTGGATATAATTTAAACTAGGCCCTTTAACTGCTCTATAAAAATGTAAACTGAAACATGTGTCACAATATGAATCCTTAATCACACATTCTACACTGGCATACAAAAGTTAAGGAACATTTTGTAGATAATACGAAAACTATGCAATTAATACGATTTGCAATTAATACGAAAACTATGTTTCGAAATCAGCTCTGGAGAATCGTGTGACATTCAATAGAGTATCATATACATATTACAGCGAAGATTCGGTCACGAGGTCAATTAGGGGGACCACCAGAAAGGGATGAAGGCGAAAATGGAGTTTCACCCATCCTGTTTCACAGAAAGCTGATAACGAGATGTAACTTTTATCAATGGTTATTGCTTAATGTGCATATTATTTACATGCATTTTCGTAAGCATAGCACAAATTTTCGGGAAGATATAAATATTTCTTTAAAAAAATCCCAAATTTTTCCGCATGTGTTTTGCTTATAACATGCAGAGTTTTCATTCAAATTATTCTAAATTTGCAGAACACTTGACAATATGTTACAGAAGTATTTTATTAAACTTTGAAGTAAATTCGTTGAATATTACAATAAATATGAGTGATTCTACTAAATAATTTTTTATTCCCCATGTGCGAGACGCAGCGAAATTTTTCTTTCATAACTTCAAAGCCAGATATATGGAGCAACTTTTAAAAAAATTCCAGTTGAATCCCATTAAAATTCAGAAAGCTGTCAGCATTTCAGTGAGGTGAATTTCAATTTCTCTTTAAGAGAAGCTAAATGATGAGGGTTCTTGTACAAACTGATATTTTTTTAAATTTGGATCTTCGAACAGTAACATTGAATTTTAGTAAAATTGAATATCCTGAATATCATGAACACTTATAAACTAATACATTATTTAAATTGCATTTTCTCGAATACCATTCGAAGAATCTTCACTGTAATATATATATGATACTCTATTAAATGTCACACCATTCTCCAGAACTGATTTCGAAACATATTTTTCGTATTAATTGCAAATTTCTCGCATTTGACGAAATGTTCTTTACTTTTTGTATGCCAGTGTATATTTGATATAATTTCATCAAGTTGATATTCCTTGAAGTTTTATTTAAAAGGCTCTACTTTAAGACTAATAAATGTGTTTAGATAAAACTATATCTCTAAGGGGTATTTCGCAAAAAAATGTACTCCTCTGCCCAAAAATTTGGTATACACTTTAAAAAATCAAAGATTAACAGATAAAATAAATAAATTAACAACCAGGTAGCTTTGCTTGTATCTGAAAGAAACAGTTAACTAGCAAATGATAGCAAGCAAACATTTGGATTTGATGAAGTTGGAAGTTTTGTATTTAAAAAGTGTTTTATTTTGTAGGAATAACTTTATCATTATTTATGAAATGGGTGATTTTCATGAAAGTAATGTGGTGTCACGAAAGAGATTTCTCAAAATGCTGCTTTGGAGTTGTTTCCTTATTGCACGACTACATCCATTTATGAATCAGAAATCAATTCTTATGATAATATGTAAGTTTTGAGTCATAGGGACAAAATATGATTGATTCAAACATGCGTAATTGCGCAATGTAGGATTATTTTGCTATTGTAGCTTTTAATACAGCTATATACACGTGTCCGTTCAGAAGAATGGATTTGTTTATAAGATACACATTATTATTTTCGTCTCTCGTTTTTCCCATTTAAGAAAATTTTACTTGCGACAAGAAAATTTCTGTTTTTAGACACTTTTATTTAACTTGGCTTGTTTCATGTTTGTAAAGATGGAATACTGTAATCAGTTTTTCACTCACTTCCTCGTGTGATAGAGTTTTGAAATTTTGTACACTTGTGAGTTCTCGATGAAAATACGGTAGTTTAATATTTCCAGAACTTTATTATCAGTCAATCCATTAATTAAGCTAAATTTTGATACCATACGACTAGCGGGACCTTGTAGTGAATTTGAAAAGAGTATTGATTTAAAAATCCCATAGCATTTATAGTAAGGATTTATAAATTAAAAGCTAAAAAAGGGGGGAATAATTAAAATAAAAAATTGCTACTTCTTAGGGCACTAATAAAACTGTGATTTTAAAAATTGCTTTTATCAGATTTATTCGATAGTTTTTTTTTGTAGACAAATAAATTAAATAAAGAAAATGAATATTTTTTGTCAGATTTGTAGCGATCCGACTTGTTAAAAAAAACCTTGGTTTGCTAAACTAAAACATTTCCTTCTTAGAAAGAGCTTCATTTAGTTTTCTTTACCATGTTAGAAAACTTCTTTGGCAAACAATAAATGACTTTATTAGCAAAAGAACTTTCGTCACAGTCAAAATCAATTGCATACAGATTTTTTTCATGTATTATGAATTACGTTTCCTGAATGTGGGTTACAGAGTGATGAATTTCGTTTTACTTCGTGTGCATTGTATTTTTACCAGTATGTAATATTCTAAGTAATAAGTACGAATACCTTTAAAAATTGCTTTTATATGTTGCATCTTGTTAAAGAAAATAATTTTGAATTCTTCACATTGCATTTATTCTTAAGGAATTTATGTAACCCTGAAGAAACCTCAACTCTTCAACTACATATTTTTTTATCGCAATTTACATACAATGCTTGTAAAATAGATTGGAATAAATTTTCAACGAAGCGAATTGATATTTATATGCAGTTCTATAAGAATATAATGCTTAGTAATATACGAATATACGTTAGACGAAAGTAAATATAGATACACAAAATGAATCTTTCAGATGAAGTGTATACTGCATATGCATTGAATACAATGTTGAGTTTTTGATTTAAATGGGCATATTTTGTCACTCTTTTTATTGAGAAAAAAGCTCTTCACTGATGAATGGATAGTTTAGTTAATATTCCGCACTTTCTGTCGGATTTTCCTTGTGTAGCTTTTATATTTTAGTGCTGAAGCATACAATTTGTACTCATAAATTTTGAATGTGATAAGCTATATGTGCATTGTATACGATGTTGTTTAAGATTTATATTGCAGTAAATATTAAACAATAAGTTTTTGTAGTTTCATTGGTCAAAAACTTTTGGTATAATTTATATCTCAACTACTAACCGCCAATGAAGAAATTGACAGGGGAATGACAACGGCTTCTTTGTAAAATGTTATCCAAATACAATTATAATATAATATAAGTGTGTTTAAAGTGAATTCGGCATATTGTGTTAGCTTTAAAAGAGCTTTCTGTCATTGGTATTACTTCATTATTTTATTGATATTAAATCCTTTTTTGTGATGTTTATATGCTTATTTGGTCCCTTTACATCATAATTTTATCAGACCGGAAGGTATGTAATTTCTTACTTTTATACGAAGAAAATCTTTATTATTGATTATGTCTATGTATTGATTACAAAATTAATAATTTGTGGGACACAAATACAGTGAGCGAGTGGTCATTTTGGAAATAGAAGTGTTGCAAAAGATATCCAAAAATATTGCCTTCCAATACCCCCAAATTTTTACTCTCAGTGATGGAGTTTAAACTTTTTAAAATTTTAACAGTATTACATGACCGATTTGTATTTCCTGTTTAAATTTGCACTACTTCAAGTTAACACCGGAGGATTGTTTTAAAAAAATACTCCAAAACAAAACTTCCATGGAAATTTATTTTCTCTGGAGAATAATTACCTTTATTCTAGTAATTGATTTATGACACGAGAAATAAAGAAAACATTTAAATAATAGCATAGCAAGCAAAAATACGAATTTGAAATTGTAATGATTTAGCACTAGTAAAACCAAACAGAACAAATTCTAGGAGAGAGAAAAGGAAAATAAAAGATTGGAAGAGTGCCAATTATCAAACATTGCAATGATTACGGTTAGGTTGATAAGCTCTCCAATCCCTACTGCAGAATATTTCTTAATTTATCTGTCATTTCGACAAGCGCGCTAGCTGAATTTTCGAGCGGTTCTGAGCTACAGAGAGAAACAGTCTGGACTTTTCCAGCTTGAGTTGAGATTTAGCGAAACGATGATAGATTTTCACAACCAAACAGCAGTCGAAATATGCAATTAAAAAGATGCTTTTATTTTCAATTCCATCAAAATTGTCAATCAGTCATTAAGTTATCAAGCTTCTGTAAGAAAATGCCGACAAATGTTACAGAAAAAATGTATAAATAAATTTTGAAATAATAGAAAGAATTACTGCAACTCAGCAGTCCTTATTTAAGAACCGCTACTGTATGAATATTTCGTTGCCAGGGTCTGTCAGATTGTTTCGTCCGTCATTGTAACTTTACACCAAGGCGGCCAGACGTCACGGATTAGACAGAATAGTTCCGAATATTGATTGTTTGACCCTCATTAATTTTCCCCGCAACTTCAATGAAATGTCCCGGATTCTACTTATAAGTAACTAACTCATATTTAAAAATAAAGAATTAAAGTAATTCCCTTAATTTTTCAAGATTCAGTTAAAATAGTTAATTTAAAAAAATAAAATGAATTCTGTTTTCAAACTTTTGCTATACATATCAAATGACCAGACGTCCCGGATTAGTCAGGACTGCCCGGTTTTTAACTTTTGTCTCTCTTAGAAAAACCGTTGCAGATTGAAAAAGTGTTCCGCATTTGCATTAAATGTCTTTCATTTTTCAGTTTTATATTTATAAATAAGTAATTTATATTAAGAAAAGATTAACTAGTTTAATTTTTTAAAAGAAGTTATTTTCTACAGTTTTTAATTTACAGAGAATAAGGTCTCCTTCATATGACCAATGTAGATATATGAACCTGAAGGAGAAATAGTAACGTAAATAGAAAATATTTCATTGATGCTTCTTAAACGTTCCTCTTTTAAGACAAAGAAATGTAATCGTCAGAAAATTCGACCTCGAGATTTTTCCTGTCTGTCTGTTGGATCTCGAACAAGCTATGTGTTCGAAATTCGGTATTTGATATCTACAGCAAAATTGTAGATACCTATCAAATTTTGGACGAAATCCATCCACAGAAAATCTGTTCTATCCGTCCATCTGTGTGCTACAACATAATAAATTAAACCAATGAAATTTGGTACATAGTTTTTATTTTAGAATTGTAGATCTGTAAATTATTTTGAACCAAATTCATTAAAGGGTTAATTGTGAGTTTATCTCTTTATTCGTGGGTGTGTAAACGCAGTAACTCAAAAACACATCAAGCTAGATGGTGAACTTTACTTTATGAACTTTATACCAAAGCTGTAGTTCGGTGTCTACTTTTAAACTAAATCCGCCAAACGATTTATTGTTCGTCTGTTTGTTTGTCTGTGAGTGTGAGCACAATAACTCAAAAACGCACCAAGTGATATAAATGAAATTTGGTAATTAGTACGAGCTCCAAAATTCTCGATCTATGTCAAATTCTGGACTCGAGCGGAAAGAAGTCTAAAATGCATGCCTCCTATGCTGAGAATCTTAATACCAAACTAGCCATATTGTTTAGTATACCAAAAAGTCTAAGGGAGAACACTCCCGCTGGTTTTAACTATTTTTATTATTATTATTATTATTATCATTTTGTTCAAGACCCTTTCCCCCTTCTTTTAAACAGCTTCCCGGATCAAAATTCAGAAAGTATTTTCTTTTTAGAAACACCTTTCTTCATCTTCTGCTAAGTGGTATTACATGTCGGGGCATTACTTATAATTTATATGTCTAGCCATCTCGCATGTCTTAAGACAGACATAAAAGTAAATCCATGCATAATTTCACAGACTATAAAGATGAAACATTTTCGTTTTTCTCGTGGCATTCTGTAATACCTTTTGAAAGTTAATAATCTCATTATTTTTCCTTTTCTTTAAAGAATTGTTTTCCGTTGCTCATGTGTTTCGAATCTTTTTTTCTGGATTATAAAACTCAACTCGAGTATCTATATTGTTTGTCATTTCCAGCTCTGATGCATTTGAAGGATGGTGTAATATAAAATGTGGTGTGATCAGAAACGAAAATAAAAAAAGTATGCTAAGCTTAGAGTGGTTCTAAAAATTCCTTTCTAGTTTATAGGCTTTAAATAACTGTATTCCTATGCGAAGATACAAAATATGAGATTTATTTATGTACTTTTATGCTTCAAACAGTTTTAGTTCACTGTCTGAAGTATACAAAGATGAAGTATTGTAATCGTCATAAAATCCGATTTTTAAGGTCTCTACATTTTAACCTCCCTGAGTACGAAAAAAAATCCTTTTTATTAGTTTGCCTGTCTGCCCTTTTCTTCAGTAAGTTTACTGAGAATATCTCTTGACATGCGGCCCGGTAAACACGACAATATGCAACAAAATTTTCAACGTAAATTTCGTAGCTTAATTTCTAAAATTCCTAATTATACATAATTATGAATAACGAGCTAACCATTCTCTGATGTCCAATTACTAGTCGTATTACATCCTCGCACCATTTCCCAACCAATAGCAGAGAATATTTTAACAGCTGATGACACACAAATAAGCAACTGGAGGTATTTGGGATCTAATGCTATTCAGATTTGAAGGCAAAATTAAGTGAAGTTGTGACGCCTGAATATTTGCCTGCCTGGTTTGAAAACACACTAAAATTGGCATATGAGATTATTTCCATGTTTGGAAATACTTATCGGTCCGGGAAATTAATTCTGCCTGGTTTGAAAACACACTAAAATTGGCATATGAATTTATTTCCATGTTTGGAAATACTTATCGGTCCGGGAAATTAATTCTGTCTGGTTTGAAAATACACTAAAATTGGCATGTGAAATTATTTCCATGTTTGGAAATACTTATCGGTCCGGGAAATTACTTTCACTTATCAAAGGAAATAAGTGTCTTATCAGATATAGAATTACTGGATCAGTTTAGAAATTAATCTTTGCTAACAAGTTGTTCTTCGAAGTAGGAAAGAGTTAGTAGCAGAAAAGAGATGCCAGGAGTCAGAAGAAAACAGTAACTTTATGAATATTCTTGTTCTTTTTTTCATACTGTGTTTTTAGACCTGGTTTATTTGATACCCTTGTACTAGAATATGCAAAGAGGAAGTATTGTAATCATCAAAAAATTCGACCTCCAGATGTTGATGATTCTGTATGTTTTAGACTCCCCGAGTACGAAAAAGACTTTTATGGAATTCTGAAAACAGGATAACTAAAACTTCATCAAGCTAAACGAATGAAATTTGGCATGTGCTCTTTCCACCAAAGTGAATTTCTAACAAATTTTGGGCGAAATCCATCTGTGGTAATGCGTCGTATGTTTTTATGTCCGTCCATTTGCTAGCGACCGCAAGAATTCAAAAACGCAACAGACGAGATAGATGACATAGGATTTTATACCTAAAATTGTAGATCTGTATCAAAATTTGGACCAAATCTATCAAAAGGAAGATATAAAAAATGCATTCTCTTCACTATATTACGAAGCTAAACACTAAACGCCCAGTATTACTTAAGCTGTGTTGAGAAAGTCGAAGGTAGCGTAGCCCAGCTGGTTACGAATAAATTTATAGCAGGCTTCCGTTCAGAAAGGTAAAATTGCTGTTAGCAACAGCCATAAATGGATTTGCATATAAATTAATTCAGCTAAGTTTAAGGGGCCAAGATTTTTAAGCGTACTCTAGAAAATCCGAAGCCTTTTTTAAATTTACGAATTTGATTTATTTGGTGCAATTTCAACATTAAACAAATTGTTTCTCTCTGATGGGCAAGCTATACGTCAAAATCTTGGTAACGATAGCTGCATGTAGGGGGCCAACTTATGAATGATTTTCCTTCGAACAAAATACAAATGTGGGTCACTTTTCTCTGAAAGTCCTCCAGGAACATAACTTACCCTTATATATAGGAGCCAAATTAGGACTTCTAAGTTAAGTCATCCGGATCTCTTTGATCAACAGCATATGCCACAGCATTCCCATATTATGAGTGCTTGGATTACGAACCTATGCAAGCTAGATTAAGTGAAATTAGAGCCACCACGTATGAATGGTCGCTATGCGCCGGGGAAGTGCATGTCTTGCGAATAGCTTAACACCAAGAAACAAGCACCAATGCAAAAAGAAAAGGGGATTTTTTAATTATTTAAGCAGGGATATCATAAAGAGTCTTCGTCCAAACATTAGTTAAACATGTTTTCAAACATCATTAAGAAATTGCATTATTTAATTTATATATTTAATATTTTTATTCAACTCCGTCTCAATAATTTTTAAGATGGTTATTCAACTTAATAACGTGTAATTTTCATGCATATAAGAACAACCGTTAATTCACATATTAATGATTTCTTTTCAGTCTTTATTAGAATAAGAACAGAATTCACAAGGAATATTAAATATTGCATGCAAAATAAATTCATCTTCGTTATTTACTAGTCTTTGGTACGATTCAATCAGTTGACTTCATATCAGTCCTCTATTATACAGTCCAGTATGGACAGGATCTGAGAAACAAATGCAAACCTTGAAACAACTCCGATGCAGTAATATATTGTCGCAGATAATGATATGTTATGTAATAAATCGTGCACACTACCCATGAAAAACATGTTACGGCCCTCTTCAGAAAGTTGCTATTGTGTTCCAAGAGTACGTAAATATCCTAATCTACTTCAAGCTGCCTTGAAAAAGAGAACAATTTACAGCTGGCATTTGCATTTCCAACTGATGTATACGGTACTGTAAGAACTGAATCTGTTCCAGTTTATTGATGAATAACTTTATTAAAAACATTTTTTAAAGATATTTTTATTAGTATGATGAAAGAAGAATTTTTTATTTTAATTATTTTTCACTTTCACATCTTCATTATTAAAAATATTATGGAATCTTGAAATAAATTTTTCTCAAATTCACCAGGTGGCTCCTTAACCCGTAACACAATTTAATTAAATGAATCCATTTTTCTCATATTTAAATTTTGAAAATATTAAAAAAGTGTTTTGTCATCGAGGCGAAAATTTCAAAACTCTATCACAGCATGAAGTGAGTGAAAAATCGTATACAAAATTCCATCGTTACAAATAATGAAACAAGTGACGTTAAATAAAAAAGCGATAAAAATTCACAAACATTCAATTATTGAAACTCGGAAAAATTATTATTTTTTCCTCTATGATTATCACTGAGCAAAACTGATAATAATAATACTGTGTATGGAAAAAAAGAAAGAAATTCGAACCTCTAGTTACAAACCAGCAAACATTGTAACATGATAATGTTTTAGGTTCGATTCGTCTATTTTGTCTTTATCTGGCGTGATTGTATCAATCGTTACATTCTGAGCGTTTTTATTTTTTTAAAAATCTTATTTGGTTATTTTTGCACATTGAAGGGTTCGATCAACAACGAAAATGAAAAAAATAATAAATAATAATGAAAACGAAGAAAGGTAACAGAAAATGAATCAGTAAGGAGATATACAAGTTGGGGCTACTCAGAAAACAGCCCTCGAAAGATCAAAATTCACTCTCTGGGGAGCATTTAAGAGACACATGGGAGGGCGAAACCAAAGTTTCCTCCCATTGAATTTGACAGTGGCTCGGGCTGTTCTCGCTGCAGTCCAGATTTGGCGCACCTCCAACTATGGGATGCTTTTTTTCCCTCCTATCCGAGAATGCCTTCTTTCTCTAAGTTTATTTTTCTTCGGTTGTTCTCGTTCGCTATTATTTGGTTATGGTTTCACTTTGCATTCCCCCGGACGTAAACTCATCTGCTTTAATACACATTCGTTTTTCTTTTATTAGAAGTCATTCATCGAAAAAGATACGTCAATAATGTTCTAAAATGCAATTCAGAAACAGTAGACGCCACTTGTAGTGATCGCTTTGGGTCAAAGCCAGTGGCGGTTTTCCGCACAGGCGCTACAGGCGAAGGCCTCGTGCCTAGAACTCTGAGGGGGCGTCAAAATCTATTCGACATACATCGCAGTGTTAAGCCGACAGCGAATTTATAACATTGGGTAAAGTAAGGGCCTCAAAACAATTTTGAGCCTGGGGCCTCATATTGTCAAAATCCGCCACTGGTCAAAGCCAAAGTGATCTCTACATCCGAATGATCAGTACATCCAAAATGCCTTAAAAATAATACTTATCTATAGGTATACAAGGATCAGAATCATAGTGACCGGGGAGTCACTCATAGGGAAGGAATGGGGACAAAACTAGCGCGTTCATGCCACTTTTTAAAGTCAAATATGATGAAGGGGTGAAAAAATAGCGGCCATTTACCCTTGATAGGCCACCACTGACGATTAGTGGCAAAAAAAGCTATATTTTACCCCGGGTGCCACTTGCCCTAGCTACGCCATTGGCAAGGATAGCAGAAAAAATAAACCACACAACACTCTCAGTATGTAGGTACTCATTCGTTTTAATTATAAACAGAAAATTGATACAATGTACAGAATTGAAAAACGTCGTACACATTTAATTTTTTAAACTTTCTCAACGACATTAGCGAAAGTAACCTGTTCTAATTTTCAAACATTCGTTGGATAAACGTTCTTATGAATAACGCTCATCAAAAATTTTAGTGCGGTATTGGACTGATCTTCTCGAAGTACGAAGGACTTCAAGAGTTTCTTGGGCTGATGGTGGTGTCTCTTCTGTCCCCTCTTCATCGTCATGTTTTGCGGCATCATCTCATCGAAACTGATCATTACAAGCGAATTGGTGATCACTAGAATCGGTGGATTTTCTATGTGTTTATATACGGGTGATCCGTTCCATGCTATTTGGATCAGTACCGCAGATTGATCGTTACATCGGTGATCACTGCAAGCGGCGTCTACTGTAGTTACAATTAAAAGTTTTGGGCAGTTTAAAAGTAATGCTGTTTCTTAAACTAGTATTATGTAAAGATTTTATTTTTCATTTATTTTTATTTATTTTTGCAGCACTGCTAGTTCCTGAGCTGCCGAGCCTCCACTGATGCCGAACTGTGGACAACAATTGATTGCAACGATGAGTTTAATGGATTGTCTATTACGGAGTTCCGCTCAATAAGAAGTATCATTGCACTTCCACCTCTAATTCTGAATAGTTCTTTTTTATTATAAAATTATTTTTAATTTGAAATAAAAACGGGAAGTGAATTGAGCTCGTAGTTAAGATAAGCTATTGGAATATTTGAAGAGACATATGTTTACAAAAGGCGCTTTTAAAATAATGAAAAGTTAAGGTAAAGACTATTTGTCTAATACCATAAGCCGTTCTCAAGATTTGGTTTAATTTACGAACATTACATTTAAAATGATTGCGCTTATGGGTTAATAAAAATCTTCTTATAAGCATCCAAAATTGACATTTGTCAGTGTATTTAATTATTATTATTATTTCGTAATTTTGATCTTTTAAGGTGATAATTTCGTAAATTTTTATCCGAAGTAAACATTTTTTATGCCATCTGAAAATTTAAAAAATTATCTATTCAATTCTGATGGTATGATTGTCGTACTATTTTTCCTCTAATTTCCATATTTTTTGATATTTATCTTTAATTATAATCACGATAACTTGAACAAATAAATGCATTTTATATTTTCACTGGAAGAAGTGGCAGAGCGCATGTAAATAAAAACACTAACTAAACATGAATGTAGTTCTTAAAAATGAATGCATGGCCTCTTTCTAGAGATAGACTTTTGACTTATATCTAACTAGCTGATGCCCGCGACTTCGGCGGCGTAGTAAGACATCATTGGTACCTTGTTTCTCAGTATAAAAATTAAAAATGCTTTCACATCTATCAGTTTTAAAGTAAAAAATACTCTTATATAAAATATTATAAAAACAAAATCCTATTATCGTCCTAAACGTTTAATTAAAATGAAAATATCAAGTTAACAGAACGATTTTTAAAAACCGCCGAAAACTGACTTTCCCCATAAATTATAAATAAGACAGCTTGCTCTTTCGAGCATGCGCAGCAGACCACGGTCGAAAAAAAAGGCGTGCGTCAACAATAAAAATAAATAAATTGTGTTTGAAAAAAATTTGAAAAATCCATTAAAATTAAGAAATTGGTATCATTGAAAAGCTAATTTTTTAAACTTTAAGATGATGTTAAAATGGTTTTTCTGCGATAATATGCTTCGAACTTATTGCGGAAAAACATTAAAATTTAGGGTAATTTTTAACTAATTAAAATTTTTAAATATCCTTTTTTAGTGAGCACCTACTACCCAGGAAGCAACCACTCGCCAAATTTCAAGTTTCTTGCCCTAGTAGTTTGGGTGATTTCATGATGAGTCAGTGAGCGACCTATATATACATAGATGAACCTAATGAAGCAGTTTATGATGACCGACATGTGTTGAGCGAACTTTGGTTTTTACCCAATGTTCCTACTAAAATAAGCTTTATTAGTGGTTCAAACTATTCTTAAAATCAGTGGTTTCATACATCCATTAATTAACATAATTTTTGTAGTATGGATATTAATTGCAAATTGGGGTATGCGACAAAGCATGATGCAAAAATCATTCAAAACGCTCTACAGATAAGATCGTTGGACCTGGATCTACCAAATTTGGCAGGTAGTAGTGCTCATTAAGAGAGGAATTTTCAAAATTTTAATTATGTTTTTAATAATTATTTTTAATTCAATAAAACTTTAATATTCATTAGAGATATAGATTAGAGTCATATCTTTTTATGAGGATTGAATGAAGAAACCTTCATATATAATGTATTGTGGATAGATGGTGGTCACTAGTCCTGTAAAATGTACAACTATTTAGGCTGACATTCATTTTATCCTTCTATGCTTTTCATAGTTGTTCATTAGCTGAAAATTTCTGATTATTCAAGATTTTCCATTGTACGATCATTGTTGGGAAATGGTATCAAAGATGAAAGGTTATTAAAATGTCCAATAAATAATAAGACAGGCAACATTTAAACTGATGAATGTTTATTTTATACTAAATAATTCTCTTTTTCATATTGTTATTAAAATACATGCAAAAACTATTACAAAGTGCAAAAGAAATACAAAATAATTCCAAAATAAACACATTTTACTCCATATTCATGGAATAATGCTTTTAGTTTAAATGTGTTTGAAAGTGAAAATAGCATAGAAAAATTAAAATGGCATTTTTAAATAAAAGCTTTTTTGATGTTGTGAAACAAAAAATAAAACCCCAAATGGCAGTAACAAAGTTCAGATTATTTTTTAAGGAACTTGAGAAAAGATTAGTCACCTGAATTTTCAAAATGATCCGCATATCACAGCTTTTTATCAAATTTAAATATAGAATCTTCATGGAAGTAAAAATTATAATCTAACAAATAAAGGGAATAAATAATTACATAAAAATTGTTTCATTAATCCTCTTCAGCTATTCATATTCTTTTAATCTAAAAACAATCATTTTAGATTTTTAAAATTTCTCAATATGAATTAGCAAGAGGATTTGCAAAATCGGTTATCTTTTGAAATTCAACGTAAACTGCACATTGAAATAACTTTTGAGATCTGGTTGTTTTTCTTTATTTTCATTTAACTTTAAAATAAAATTAATCTTTCCGAAATAAAAACCAAATGAAAATGTGCTTCTTTAAAAAACATGATTTTGAAAAAAAATAATAATTGAATTTAAAAAATTTCTGAAACTGAAATAACTTTCAGCGACAATTTATTTGGTTAGAATAGGCACTATTATCGTTATTGAAATTTAAACATTCGTTTTTGTCGTTACTGACGATTAACAGTTATTGGCAGTGTTTACCAAAGGAACAAAACAGGCAAAAAGATGCAAATTTCTTTAGCAAAGGATTTAAGTTACTGGCAGTGTTTTCCAAAGGAACAAACCTGGCAATAAAAACAAAATCCTTTAACAAAGGATTTAGAAAAGTGCTTTTGGAATATAAATTTGTTCCTTCGCTAAAACAATTAGTTCTTCGTAAAACATTGATGATAATTTAATTCCATTCAGTGGTACTCCATTTTAAGATATGCAAGGAAATGGACTTAAAGTAGTGAAATGAAAAAACATATCAACTATGCCATCGGACACATCCAGTTCTTATCAGATTTTTCAGGCCTTGTAGTACGCTAAGTTGTTACCTAAGTAAGATGGCAGACCAAGAACACCAGAAGCTGGACTTATGTAGGGGGAGTAAGCAGAGTAGCTCTTAGCAGCTGGAACTGCTGCTGGAACAGACACGATTCTGGCAGTGGCAGGTGCAGTAGAAATGATTTTGGTCACTGGAGACGCATAGCTCCTAACAGGAGCTGCATATGGTGCCACATAGGCACTCTTGACTGGGTATGAGACAGGAGCCGACTGAATGACGGAATATGTCTTGTATGGCTGCATGTATGAGTAAGTTGGCTGAGCGTAAACCACTTGTTGGACAGGGGGGAAGGAGTAGGTTCGAGGTGGGAAGAGAGATTTCTCCTCTTTTCCCTTCTTTTTCTCTATAATAAAACAGAAAGTGAAAAGATTAAATCCTCGTCTGGATTTTGAACTATTAAGGAATATTATCAAGCTCCATTAGCAAGAAAATTGTCAAACAACTGAAGTTACAAAATTACTTTTCGCTATTCTATTTAAGAACATTGGAAAACGAATAAGGAATAGCAGGTTCTCTGTGTGTTTTTCATTAATTGGAAATCATTATTTCTACTGACTATTTCTGTAAGAAATGAAAAAATATGACGATAACTCAAAAACGCAACCAGATAGAAGGACGAAATTCGATATGTCGTGTTTCCACCAAAGTTGAAATTGTTCGTCAAATTTTAGACCGTTTTTGGTCAACGCGACAAATTATGGTCAACGGAAAGTTTGTTGGTTTGTCTGTCAGTCCTTTATATGTGAACGCGATAACTCAAAAACGCAACTAACTAGATGAATGAAATTTGACATATGGTTGAATAATTAATATCTGCATCAAATTTTGCACCAAATCATTATCGGATTGATTGTCAGTACGTTTATTCAAGTGCACGGGAACGCGATAGCTCAAAAATCCAATAAGCCAGTTGTGTGATTTTCATTAGGTATTTTTAAGAAGCCCTTATCATGCGAATGATTTTTCCGTCATAAAGCACGAGTTTTTGCTTTTAGAAACCAGTTTATCACAGCCAAACTGAATGGAGATTGGGCAATACTTTCAGTTCAAGGAGCAAAACTCGTGTTCCCTGACGGAAAATTCAGCCGTGTTCTATGGGTTTTACACGAAAACAACATATCAATGTCAAATTCTGGACCAAATCAGTTAATGTGAACCCAAATGCATGTTCGATCCTCTTTATTTTAAGACAAAGCTAAATACAAAACGCGCCACATTCTGGAATTAGCCTAGAATGTCGAAATGAGAAAGCTCCCGCTGGCGTTTTGAATATACAGTTTTAAAATGAAATGCTTACCTTCTTTCTTTTCTCCTTCACCCTCTTTACTTTCTTCACTGCTGCTGCTGCTGCTACTACTGCTGCTTTCTTCTTTTTCTTCACCTTCTTTCTTTTCTTCGCCTCCTTCTTTCTCTTCGCCTCCTTCTTTGCTTTCGCCCTCTTCGCCTCCCTCTTTTTCTGTGGAGAAATAGGCTTTCGTAAAATCAACATTAAAAGAATGATGGGTACTTTTCCGTTAACGGAACCCCAATCGTCGCCAAGCTGAAATGTTGACGCTATTCTGTTTTAGAACCAATAATCGTCACTAAGGTCGCTAGAATTTGGCACAAGTCGCCAAATTTTAGCGACCTTAGTGATAAATGTTGACGCCAGAACGGAATATTGCTAACATTTCAACTTGATGATGAATGGGATTCCATTAAGGTTCCACTCAAGTCGCCAGAATTTGGCTCAGAACATCAAATTCATGTTGCAATGTGTCGCAGTTGTGACATCACTGAGAAGGATACTACTGTGTATTGGAAAAACCATTTCATCCAGTGGCGTAGCAAAGATAATTGACGCCTGGGGTATAGTATGATTTTCGACCTCAGTGGTTTAGAAATGGTAAATGGCTCTAAGGGCATGGTATTATTTTTTCTTCCTTTCATCATATTTCACTTTAAAATGTTACACGGATGCATTAATGTTTTGTCCCCGTGATGCCTCCTAAGACTGAAGGCCGGTGCATCTATACCCCCCTTGCCCCCCCGGCCAATATGCCACTGATTTCATCATTATTTTTTGCAGTGCGTCATATCAACTAATATGAATAATTTTAATATGGATCTTTTTTCTCTTCTGATAAATGTTATCTATCTCCAAAGGAAAAGTACTACGAAAATAAGGATAAGTAGTTAGAGTTTTCAGTGCTAGGCGTCTCGATAAATCCACAGCATAGTAAAATCGACCTGATAGGCATATTTCCTCCGTGATTGGTGGAATTTTTGCTTTTCAAGTACCATAATACAAGTCATTTTGCAATAGCATCATATCCTATCTTTTCATATACGGGAAGCATATCTTATCTTTTCATATATGGGAAGCATATCTTATCTTTTCATATATGGGCATCATTTCCTATCTTTTTATGTATGGCTGTCTGTCTCTAAAATAATTACTGCAAGTTCAAGAACCTAAGTACAAAACTTTCGGATTACCGCCAACTGTAATCGGATTTCGACTCTTTGTGAACGGATCATCCAGTGGAGTAGCGACAGGGGGGAGGGTTGTAGACGCCCCTGGCTCCAGCCTTAGGAAAAGCCATGAGGACAAAATATTAGTGCTCTTATGTCACTTTTTAAAGCCAAATATAATCAGAACACGAAAAGATACTTTTCCAGAGTGCTAAGCCACTAATAAAAACGGTGGCGAAGAAATCAAATTATGCCCCAGGCGCCAGTAACCCTCGCTATACTACTGGGATTCATACTGTTTAGCATTCTGTAAATTATCCGTCATCTACTCTGTTACTGTCTGTACCCTTAATGGAAAGGACAGTTTAAAAAATTCCTCAGATAACTAATTCTAAAAAAATTTATAGCAACAGCCTTAAGCTATGATAAAAAAATTTTGTGTAAGCGCAAAGGAATACTCCACCCTGCTTTAGCGTCCAGGTTTACATGAAAGACCGGCCGCTGCATCAGATAGTCAGGCACTGTGATTCCTGCATAATAGCCCCCATTACGAGCGACTCATGCAACAACCTTCCGTTTCACCGGGGTACGACCTGTCTTCGGAGATGGGCCCTAAGAGCCACACCACCATTATTGTGCCATCAGGGGAGGCGAGAACCTGCTTATTTATACGACAGCTTCTCATCCGCAAAATCGCGGTGCCCCCCCCCCCCGATGGGAAAATATTTTGCTTAAGGAAGCTGATCTGACACTGGACGAAGTAGCTGCATTAATGAAATCTATTAAAATTCCTCAGAAGACTCATGCTAAATGCACGCAAGCAAAATAACGCATACAATTATATATAGCCTTAAGATACCATAAAACATTTTGAGTAAGAATGCTGACCTGATGCTGTATGAAGCAGGTACTTCAGTGAGATCCGTTAAAAATCCTCAGGTAACTAACGCTAAACATAGTTGTAATAATAGTTTAAAGCTTCCATAAAACTTTTTGTGTAAGGACCTGACACTGGACGAAGTAGTTGCATTAGTGAAATCTGTTAAAATTCCTCAGATAACTCATGTTAAACGCACGCAAATTAAGGCATATAATTATGTATGGACTTATAAGATTCCATAAAACATTTCTAGTAAATAAGCTGATGTGATGCTGTATGAAGCAGTGGCCCTATGGCCACCCAACTGGTTCGGTTGCCGTAATGGCATCAGGCACGGCGTTCTGTATAAAGCAGTTACGTTAGTGAAATCAGTTAAAATTCCTTAGATACATAACGCTAAACATAATTGTAACAATAGCTTAAAGTTGTCATAAAACTTTTCGTATAAGGATCTGACACTGGAGGAAGCAGTTCCATAAGTGAAATCTGGTCATATTCTTCAGACGCTAAACCCACGCACGCAATTATGTATTAGCCTTAAGATACCATAAAACATTTTGAGTTAAGAAGCTTGATCTTATGCTGTATGAAGCAGTTACTTTAGTGAAATCGGTTAAAATTCTTCAGATACCTAACGCTAAAGATAACTGTATCAATAGTTTAAAGCTGGCATAAAACTTTTTGTGTAAAGATCCGACACTGGGCGAAGCAGTTGCATTTGTGGAATCTGTATGAAACTCACCTTCCTTCTTTTCACCTTCCTTCTTCTCACCTTCCTCGCTGCTCTCACTAGAGCTGCTTTCTTCTGAACTGCTTTCGCTGGAACTGCTCTCGCCGCCTTTTTCTTTCTTGTCACAATCTGGTTGCTGAGCTACCACGGCGTAAGGGGCAGCGTACCCGTACCCAACATAGGGATAATTCAGGGCGCCTGCAACTGCAGGGGCGTTTGGATAGTAATAATAGTTGCCCAATACCATGCTGAGGGAGCAGAGGAGGAAGAATATCGACTGGAAAAAAGGAGAAAAAACTGTCAAAACCTTGATGCATTAACTCAACGTCACTGTCATATCAAAATGTAAATGTCAAATTTGCTAAACCATTTTATTGATGCAAAAAACTTGTATAGGTTAGCTGCATCTGCTCACAAATTATTGTACTTTCTTACTCTTTGAAATTTCAAAAAATTGAGATAGGTGGTGTTGCTTGTTAAGCGACGATATGATTGTTGTATGTTGTCACAAAATCGAGAGTCACAGTGGTTCCAACTACTTCAAATCAAAATTCCGTATGTTTTGCTGCGTGTGGATTTTGACATACGATATTTTGATACAACAGTTACTTCATAATCCAGGTATGTTCCAAAAATTTTGAAGCGTTCAGCTAAAGTTCTGCATGTAGTATGGCATGCATTATACTAAAAGAAACTTGAACTTGAGAAACAAATACTGGATGAAATACACACAAATGATATATTATTTTCAAAGTTAAATGCAAGTTGAATGCACTTTTAAAATTTTGTAATGTATTTGCTAACAGCGAAACTTTTTTTAAAAAATATTCTTAGGAGATGATATTGGGCAAAGAATTGAAGAAACAGCTCTCAGCCTTTTGATACATTTTCTATACCAGCTTTGATACAGTTAATTTTATTTGCTTACCTTTCTCTTCTCTTTGATGTTTGATTAAGTTTGCATTCTCCATTTTGAAACTCTCTCGAAAATATTCATTTTAGAACAGATTACATGAAATGAAAAGTTGCTTCTCTGTAACAAAAAATTGTCCTACTACTTCCATTGCACATCTACTTCCGGCATACGCCATTGCAATAGAGGCAACCGATTGGAAGCTAATAAATAACCAATATATCTAAAGTCATGGACTACGACAGTTAATGTAATGCACGTTGCTACACAACTTAAGGGCATAAAAAGAGCTCCAGGTAATTAAATAAATTTCGATGTAAATGTAAAGTTCCATTAACAAGGTCGGATTTGAGAATCAAAAACTAAATTCTGCTCATATATTTCAATTACTTTTTAATGCATTAAAAACATATTCAGGATTATTTGCCTGGGTTCCATAATGCATCGCAAAGCTTTTGCTGCTATTACAGCTTGAGTTACCATTTACTTTAATATTTCATGTCTACAGATAAAATGTATACTTATTCCTAATTTTATTTTTAGACTTTAAAATGATAGTAATGATTTTTGGACGTCTTTGAATTCCACCTAGTATTAATTTATTACAGTAACAAAAGTTCATTGAAAAATTTGTATGATTCGAATAAAATGTAGTGACTAACTTTAAAGAGAGGCCTGGTATACCAAAAATTTCAATATCTTTTTTAAAAATTTTAATCCGGAACACAGAAAAATTAAACATCTTTTTGTTTAAAATAGTAAAATATTGGCGTCGAAACGTATTATTATATTCTTTAATGGTTATTATTATCTATTTCATTTTATTAAGATATGACAAGCAGACGAAGAAAGGAAGGCTTGTTTCCATAACGTTGATGACTTTATGAATGACTTCCTAGAACATAGGAAAGGTGATATCTGATTTTACCTGAGAAAAGCATTTGTCAAGGAAAAGATCACAAATGAGCATCGGGAGTATTCTTACTGTAATAAAAAATCGTCTCCATTTTACATTACGTTGAAGGCAAGTGCGACCACACATCACTAGTGAATGAAGTAATGTGTTTCTACAAGCGCTACTGGTACGGAAAGATCTCCATAAACTTAAATAACTTTCGTTTTAAATGCAGCATTATCATTCTGAATATAGATTACGGATGTTTAAACCAAATTATATCAGTTATTTTTCAATACATTAGGATTCTATTTCAGGCTATCCAAAAAGGTGTTTCGACGCACAGTATCAAAACACGTGATGTGAGATGTAAGGGATGTACGGGACATTGGCCCCGAAGCGATTACAGAGATATGGACATTGGCCCATATTCGATTCCTGGGATAATGCACCTTAGTGAGTCACAGCGCATAGTTTAATAGGCAACCTAATCTGATTGACAGCCTTGCACTGTCAATCAGATTTCTAGATTATACGAGTTGTCTTTGACTTTAATTTTGCAGGTGCTATGATTACTTGAAGAACTCGACTTTATTCCTGCGACACGTGGGAAGAACCCGAAAATTCTGAGCCCGTGCTGCCAAATTTTCACAATTTTTATGAGATGTATATTTGTCAGATGAGTTTTCAGAGTTTTATGAGATATATATTAGGTTTCTATGTTACTTTATTTATGAACATAGTTAAATTCTCGAAATTAACATACCGATTTGAGAATTTTATATTTCGAAACCATAACCTGTCAGATGTCTAATTTCCACCGTGTTGTTGATAGGTCATTATAGAAAACTCGGAAAATTATATATGTACACATGTTAACTGTTAGGTATGTTAATTGTATCCCACTTTCGAAGTATTCATAAACTTCTTGATATACATTATAGAAACAGGGATGATTTATAGAAAAATTTGTTCGGCTGATGCAACATTTACAAGCGTTGTTACAAAAAGCAAATAATGAACAAATTAATGAATAGTTATTTATTTAATTATTATCACAAAGATTCAATTAATTAACAACTTCAATAATTTGTATCAATTGACTGTCACATTAAAGTGTACATAAGATTTATATAGAATGGGACGAAGTAAAAAAAACTCCGAAAACCCTTTAACAAAAATATTAATCTGAGCAACAGCGATATCATTGAAGATCAATTTACGCACTTAAAATTAACTTATTTCAGTTAAGCCTGAAATTCATACTCTATATGATTTGCGAGTTTACACTGGTCAGGTTCGTCCATCGTATCATTGGACAACTGTTCGAATTTAGAATATCCATCCCTCACTGCCCTTGTATTGCTCGACAAGGGAAATTAATGTATCAAATCAACTGTATAAAAGATAGTAAATCACATTTTTATTACTTTTCGATTCAGAATTTTTGAATTTTGATCTGGGACGATCTAAAAATCTGGATGTACAACCGGGAGAGCTATTTACCAAGGTTGTAATTTCCATTATCAGTATTTCATCGATTATTACATTTCTTGAATAATTGACCTTGGTAGTAAAAATACGATGACAAAAACTTAAATATTTTGCCATAAAGTCAGCCTTTCTTTCTAATGAGAAATATTTTAGACTTATGTCACCAGTTTTTCCTTACAAAAACTTCCACGAATGGAAGAGGTTTAGCTAAACCTTAATGTTCACACATTGTCTATTCAATGAATGCAAGTCAGATACATAGAACGAAACCGAATCCTTTCAGCTTGTGTAATGGCTTTCAACCAAGAGAATTAAAAATATCGTCATATTTGTGTATCCTAATGTAATTTATTAAATTTATATCACTTTTTACATAAATTGACACAGGTAAATTATTCTAAGGAATTAACGAACATTTAAGAAATAAGTGTTATTTCATTCTTATATTTTTACTACAGCTAACAGAATTTTTCCCGATATAAGGTTAGATATGAAATTCCCAAGAGTATGTGAAAATTTGTAAATACTGCGCTGCAAGATGAATTTGAAAAGTGGCAATGCTGAGAGAAATATTTCCCTTGTGTGGTTGGTTATACGTCGTTATATTCAGAATTAGAAATGGTATTTACAAATATTTTTAAGAAATTTATGACAATGCTTTTGTTCACTTAGACGAACTTTGAAAATATATGAGCAACTTGTTGCAGTTAACTGTTAAATTTGTATTTAAAGCTCTATTATTTCTTATAACAGCATCAATTTTTATCGATTTATAAGACATTTTTAACATAAATATATATGGTAAACTACAGAAACTGTCAGGTTAAAGAGAAATATTTTTAAATTAGTACTTTCTACGTATAGTAGTAAACGACTATATGTAGAAAGCTACGAGCTATCGATCGACGACGAATGACGTAATAAGCGTTTCTGAGGTTCTAAGGACAGCAGAAAGAGATACATGATATTTGAAATCTTTCATTAAACATGCGAAGTTTTGTTACCCAACATATCGATAACTGGTATTCTGTCCGAATATATCAATTACTCTTCAATAAATTAAGGTCATATTCAAAACTATTTAATAGTTAGCAGTGATACACTACATAGCTTTCCGTGTGCTGCCACAGAGTTAGCTGTTTTTAACTGCAGAAAACCTCTTTACATCATCAAAAGATTATTTTCAAATCTGGAAATATGACGGAATTAAACCAGCCGACATTTTATTCAAGCAAGATTTTAAAGCCGAAATAATGAATGATTTTGAGGTAAAATATCGTTTAAGAAATTCATTAATAAAATTTGTTTTGGCTATATGTCTAATTGTTGAAAACCTCAAATAAGTCAATTAATTTATTTTTACAAGCTTTACTTCGAATTTTTTAAAAAAAACCTTATGCTATGAAGCAAAAACGACATTCGAAATAATATTTTTATCTTCAAATCCACCAAGTCAATGAATAAAATATCTATAAAGGAAAAAAGAAATTCACGAATGAGCATCACGAAGCATAAAATAACAATAACGTAAACGCAACAATGGCCCTTGAGGATGACAAAAGTATAGTTATTTTAATACATTTACTATAAAACCTCGAACAAAATTGGTGATGGGCCTCAGGTAGACATGATACTAAATAACATTGCAAGCTGATGCGAATAAATTTATTTTATAACCTGTAAAATATATTGAAATTGTAATAAAACTTGTTTTATTCAATTCTTTGTCCACTCACTGTTAAGGTTAATATGTATTTTACTCCGCTGATATTTTGAATACTATAAATGATTAACTAGGTAGAGAGAATTTTCGATAAAATATTTTAAACTTTGTTCTTTACTACTTGTTAACTAACAAATTATCCGAGTTCATTATAAAATGAAAGTATATTTATATTAAGAAAATCTCATCATTATATTTTCTTCGAGTTAATACTTTAAATTAAAGGATGAATTTATTCAAATACGAGTAATAAATACCTTCAAAAAATTATAAAGGCTTAGCAATCTAAATTTAGCAGAAAAAAGTATTTAAAAAAATTCAAATCAGATTTTCATTTAATAGAAAATTTTGATCAGAAAAGGGATCGGCGTTAACTATTAAAACAAGAAATCATTCAACTTTTAGTACAAGAGCATATAAAAATGAGTCATGAATTTAAATTCGCTGTACTTTATTTCTCAGTTTGATAGCCTTATAAAAGTCATATCATTAAGAAGATAATTTGAGATTGGTCTTTCAAAGCATCATAATTGATCATATTACTTTTAAGCTCTTTTTTATTATAAAAAAGAATAATTTTTTTACGCTGTAGAAGCCATAGTTACTTTTGGAAATCCTCGTAATTTTGATATGTATTTATTTTACATATAATAATCGACCTTATCTTTCGCTTAATGCCATACCGAAAATTTAAAAATTACATTTTACTGAATGCTATTGGAAAGCGAACATATTTGAAAAAATATGCACTAAGCGACAAATGAGTATATGATGTTTTGCTTTTAATAGAAAAATAGGGAAATGAGGCTTTTCTTCCATGAAATTTTTAATAATTTTAAATTATGTTGTCAACACAAAGTTTTGATTTTATTTATATTATTTCACAATATTTAAAATCGGTTATTTTCATTTAATTTTTAAATAATTTCTCATTTGAAAGTTTAAGCATAATTCTATGGATGTATTTCAGTACCAATCTTCAGCCAATTTTGAATAAACAAGACAACTGATTTTCTGATGCTTTCAATGTATATAAAAAGTTATAACTTGAAAACATTCATATGCCAAATTCTACTATCTAATAGGATTATTCAAATAGATAAGATGTTTACGAAATATCAGGAAAGTTTAAGATTGACTATTCTTCAACCAGCAATAGATCACAATAGATGCTTATTATATTGAATGCTTCATGATATGAGCAGTAAATTAAATTATTAAAACTTACTTTTTAAACAATAATTTAAGAAATTTTCAGTGACCTATTTAAGTATTCCTATTTAAGAAGATTTCTAACGATGTTTCATACCAACTATCTGTAGATCTTGCTATAATGAGCTAATAAGGCAAAGTAATGAACCTTTTTAATAAAACTAAAGAAATTTTGTGATAGTCTTCCCTGCCAAGTCTGTTCGCACTATATTCATCGTTTATACAGACCAAAGACAGCATCAAAAGTTTGGTTCAGGAATAACCCGGCTTTTATCTGTAACTTCAAATATATCTTAGAGAGTTTGATTAATCCTCATTAGAGTAAAAGCATTTCTCTGGTTTTAATTCCCAGGTCATTAAAGAATAAATAGAATACAAAGTAACATGATATTTTTTCTAGATAATTAACCAATAAAAATGCTAAAACCAACAAACTGTTGAGAACAAGCATGCTGAACCTAACGAAAAGTCACAAAGGATCACTTCTTAATTGTATTGTTATACTACTCACCAATTTAGCCATTCTGTATCTTAAGTGTCGGAACAAATCCAAGCTATACCTTCTCTCAAAGCGAACCAGTAACTTTTGCAGTGGGATTCACCTTATATATGTGTATAAATATATGAGCGCCTCCCCTAAATCTTAAGTTTCATTTTCATACTCATCTGACAGCAGTTCGGAATTCTTTTGACCTGTTTTGTGATGTTTTATTGCACTTTCGCGCGTAAAAAAGAGAGCTGTCTTATTAAAGTATTGTTTTCGGGACGAAACCTACCCGTAAACGGCCTTGATGCCACCTATGTCTCCCTAAACTTCAGCGTATTGTCATCGAAAGTCCCGCAGAACAGTCAGATTACACAAGGTTATCAATTTATTTTCGAAGATTCTATTCGGATGAGGAACTGAATAATATACCGCTTCGCTGGTCTTTACACTCGGAGGTAAAGAAAGACAAGATTTTGTTGTAAATTATTTTGTAATTCCGCTGAGGATGCTGATTTCATTCAAGGTTAACCGTCGCGTAGTTGACTTCGATTTCAGTTATTTAGGTCCAGATGAATGGAGGCACTGAAAGATGTATATAAAAAATTAGGAGAATATCTGCATTGCATAATGGCTGAGAGAAAAAAATCGTCTGCGCTTTCAATGGCGCCTGTTCACGCTTTAGTGTACGCCATGGAGTTCTTTATTTGTCATTCTTTTGGAAATTAGTAGAGGACCACGTTGACAAGGGTATTTAGTTAAAAGGATGTGAATAACCTCCCAATCGTTAAAACCTCATACTCGAAAAGTCTTCTAATTTATAGCTTTTTTCCGAAATGCTTAGAATTTATAAACACTCACACGGGAAACACAACTGTAACGCAACCAAAAATTATTGTAGTGCTAACGAAGACATGATTTAGTGCGCAGTAAAAATTCTCTTTTCCGTCCTCCTTGAATTAGCAACAAACTATTAGCATATAGATGCTTTATTAAAGGATGTGAATGACCTCTGAAATTTTTACACAACAGAATTCCTTAAGAATTTAGGAATTTTTCACTTCTTAAATGTTTCGATGCAAGATATGGCAACAAGCTATTAATATTTTTAGAACTCTAGTCGTAGTTAGAGAAGAATCATGATCAAACAAGATATATACAATACCAAACCAGCGGGAGTAGCCTCCCCTAAACTTTCTCGTATACTTTTCAACAGTGGCGAATCCAGGGGGGGGCTATGGGGCTGCAGCCCCTCCCAGACCTAAACCAGAATTCCTGATTTTATTTAAAATCACCACAACTGTTTGTTCTTAATCTCCTTTTTTTAAAAAATATTAGAATAATGAAAAAAAATCGTGACAATATTGATTTTTGGTCTGACAGATTCGAAAATTTTCCCACTTTTGTAGTCATTCCACTCGTACTTGTACCGTTGACGCGGTCAAAAACATTTTTTTTGGATAGTTATTTTCAAAGTGTTTTTTTATTAAATTATCGAAAGTATTATATTGTTCTTTATGATTCTTATTGTCAGGTGAGTAAAGTCTGTAAAGTTAAAGTGTTTTTGTTTACATAAGCCATGAAGTTTGACATTCGTCACAACGATACAAAATTTTTATGAACTCAGCCCCCTCCAGACCCAAATCCTGGATTCGCCACTGCTTTTCAAACATTTGTCATTTTCCTTCCCCCTGCGTTGATAAAAAGTTCGAACCAACTGTAACCCAGAATGCAATGACTATCAGAAGGTTTTTCATTGTAGGTTATAGTGATAGTAAAATATTGAGGTGAATAATCATATTCAAAAAGATGTGTATGTGTTAAAACTTCGCAATATTTTTTTTTATATAAAACTCTAGCAATGCGAGTCCGCGTGCGGAGACGAAAACAGGAGAATAGCTTGCGCATGCGCAGAGATTGTTTCCAGCACGCAAGTAAAACGAGACGACCTAAATGTTTGCATCCTTACAAAATCTCGCAGCCAGAATTGGTTTTTGGCAAACTGCCAAGTTTTCGGAGTGTCCCTTCTTTGCACAGGCATTTCTACTACTGCGCATGCGCATGGAGTTGAACAAGTTTGCGATAATACAGACCGACAGACAGTCAGCCCTTTGACGTATTTGGCCCAAAATTTTATACGGACCTACATTCATGACGATAAAACTGTGTACCAAATTTTAGCCATCTAGCTATTCAAGTTTTTGAGTTATAGTGTTCGCATGACTTCGGACATACAGACAGACAGACTTCCCGTTGACGGATTTTGTCCAAAATTTGATAGAAACCTACAAATTATGTTTAAAGACCACATACCAAATTTCATCCCCGTAGCTCTAATAGTTTTCGAGTTATCGTGTTCACAGACAGACATAATTCCAAAATTGTGTTTTTCGGACTCAGGGAGGTCTAAAGCTTGGAGATCCGTCAAAATCTCGAGTTAGAATTTTTTGACGATTACAATGCTTTCTCTTTGTATACTTCGTATACGAGAAAGTAAAAAAAATAGCTTTGTGACTCGATTTCCACTTTATTCTTAACAAAAGCAAAGGAGTATCGCAAGATATGCTTAAATTACTATTAACCTTTATATCACCTATTTACGCCAATTTGTGAACTGAAGTTCGATTTCTTCATAAAGGCTAGAAACTATGTGCCTTAGAAGGGGGCGATATTGAAAAATATTTAACCAATTGATGGACCAACAATGAGACGAAACAAAAACGAAAAATTATCATGTCAACTTTCAACAATTAACTCTGGCCATTAACTCTGATCCATTTCAAAATTCTTGCATACTTCCGTTGAGTAAAATTATGTCATAATGTCAATTAATATAGAATATTACTATGGCGACATACATCATGTTTTCCGAAAATTCCACTAGCGAAGTAAAAATACTGTTTTAAATTTAAATTTCACTAGAGGTCTTGGTTCATCATTATTACTTTCTCGTATACGAAGTATACAAAGAGAAAGTATTGTAATCATAATCATTAGATCCACCATCAGTACAATATCCGTCAGCACTCGATGGAATCAAAATCTGAATCTGTGTTCCACCGTTTATGTTCCAGAGTTTATGTTTCATTGTCAAACTATAAAATTTTCCGATTAAAATGGCTTCCAACTGAAAGAGCCTCCAATAATAGATTTCTAAATTTTCTACAGGACTCCATTTGCAGTCCGGGGAGTCCTTGCTCAAATGCAACCACGACTTATTTACAGAAGATTATTTTATGCAATGCTGTAGTTGATATGTTTTGCGTTAGTTCTCTTTGGCAATTTATTCTGTGGAATGATTTTCATGAATGCATTTATTCAACTTCTTGGATAATTTCACACCTTAAAAGCTTAATTATTAAAAAAATCCAAATGTTTCTCTTTAATTCCCTGTTAAAAGCTATTTTCAGGAGTGTAATTCATCGATAAAGATTCCATTTTTTGCCTTCTCGTATACGAAGTATCCAAAGAGAAGAAAGTATTGTACTGCTGGTACCTGAACTCGAGGATTTGACGAATCTCCGCGTTTTAGACCTCTCTGAGTCCGAAAACAATTTTGGAATTTATGTCTGTCTGTGTGTGTGTTCAGAACACGATAACTCGAAAACTATTAGAGCTTACGGGATGAAATTTGGTATGTGGTCTTTAAACATAATTTGTAGGTTTCTATCAAATTTTGGACAAAATCCGTCAACGGGAAGTCTGTCTGTCTGTATGTTCGGGGTCATGCGAACGCTATAACTCAAAAACTGAAAGCTAGATGGATAAAATTTTATACACAGTTTTATCGTCATGAATGTAGGTCCGTATAAAATTTGGGGCCAACCGTCAAAGGGTTGACTGTCTGTTCGGTCTGTATAATCGCATACTTGTTCAGTTTTGAAACTAACTCCCTGCGCATGCCTACTGGTGCGCTGAGAGAGAACGACGTCTGGAAACTTGCAGTTTGCCAAACCAAATTTAGAGCGATTTTGAAATAGCAAACATTTAGGAGTCTCACAGGGTCCTGCTGCAGAAGAATGCGCAGTGGGATTTGAATTGTTTTCATCCTTCAAACCACGCGTGGTTCCAACTTTGGTTTGATTTAAGACGGAAGCTTATTTGACGTGTCTTTATTATTCTAGTTTTCTATATGTTAGAGTATATTTATATTTAGGGAGACCCTCCCGCTGGTTTTGTTTAAATAATTGAAAAATTTCTTTTCCTTTTTTTTAAACAGGAGGGTTAAGTTCTGGAACATTGCGTCCTCGATAACAAAGGAAAAGTTCAGCATGATCAATATATCTTTTGATGCAGACAGTGGCTCTTCTCTTAACCCTTCAAGTACTATCTTAGAGCCTGAAATATGTATAATAACAGGTGAGAAATTGCTAAATTATCCAATAAGGGCTTGAAAGGGATTTTCTGTCCCCAGAAATTCCCATGCATTTTTATTTAATAAAAGTCTCCACTAATAATAAAAGAGAATGTGGATATGTTTGTCTGCTTGTATGTCTGTTGGCTTTTTATAGAGCGGACCATTAGACCTAGAGCTTTAAAATTTGGCACAGATATACTTTGGAGGGTGAGAACGCGCAACCCGAACCTATTTTTTTAAATTTTAATTAGAACATTAATTAATTAAAAATTAATCAAAATTTTTGGGCTTTTCAAAAATAAGCTAAGGAATGAAGAATCTGTTTATTTTTCCATTTCTTTGGCAGTGTAGTACTGACTCTTTACTTTTCTATTTTATTTCATCAAATTTTTTATGGAATCTATTTCTTAACAAAGGCGTATAAGAAAATAAACAATATATCCGATATGCAGTAAGATTATACTTGCTATTCTTTAATTTTTTTCTCAGCATCCTGATAATATGCTATTAGACGCGCTATGAAATTAAAATACGCTGCTCCATTTTAAAGTTTGAATCAACTCCTCATATTATATGAGGAATAAGAAAGTGAAGTTACAGCAACGCACATTTAGATGTTAGATGACGTAGACAGTTGCATTTTTCGTACAAATATGACGTCATGGGACGTAATTCTGTTAGACAGCACACAAAAAAAGAACAGGTGAAGGGTTAATGAAATAACATGGTTTAAATGTTTTTCACAACTTGATGTTAAAATAGAAACACAACTAATATTCCCGGCGAACCAACTGGTCACCAAAGTCGGCTAGTAAATAATATTTTACAGTCTGTGCAACATCTAAGCAATAAATGTTTAAGTATGTTCTATATTCTGTCATAATATCACCCATATAATTAATAACTGGTTGATATAATTGTCCTAAATTGAATTTGAGAAAGGTAATGTATAGACATATCTAAATCTGAGAAATTGAAAGTTGCGGAATTACGGCTATATCCTAACCATAAACAATCCTTCTGTTATCAATTATTTTCAATTTTTTTTCGGAAAAACTCACATTATCCCTTAGGGAGTCCTCAATTCGTACTGTTTCATCCTATGACCAGCTGGGGTCCCCTTCGAGGTTTGGGCCCTACTGAGCGGAAATTTATCGTTGAAACTCTTTCCAATTAAAATGAGGAATTTTACGGAAGTGATTATTATAAAATAAAATTCCTGATCTGTTTAAATTAATAAATGCATATTCTTTGACAAATTGCTTTGGGAGGCAATATGGAATCGAATAATAACAAAAAGGCATCATCTGCTTATCCGCTGATTTGTCCATGTTTCTCTTAATTCTATTTTCCTAAAAAAGTAAATATATCTTGCTCTTTCTGACTTCTTAGAATTGAAATGTCTCCGCTGTTTACTTCTAGAATCTAGCACAGGATTCTGGATGTCATCAGTCAATCATAGTGAAAGAAACCGCTAAATGTGACAATGACAAATTTATATCTAAAACGGCTTGTTAATTTTATATTTAGCAATAAAGACTTTCATGCGCTATTTCTAAGATGTTGCAATTAGTGTCGGGAATTTGCACCTGAAGAGTGATTTGAAGACGATTGTTATTTTAAGAATCTGTTGGAGCCAATCATTATAGGGTATAATAATTTGGTTATAAACTTCAGTTTTTATCCAGGACAATAACAGTTTTACATGTTAAATTTCATCATTAAAATAGAATGTGCTTGCAAAGTTTCATGGTGAAGTTATTTCAAATAATTTTAATGTTATCGTTTTTCAATATGATTCGAAATAAATCATGCATACATTATGTTGCATATTAAAATTAATTTACAGATAAATACAAGGATGATTGTGGTCAAGATACAGCGGAATTCCGAAATTTTTATTGTCTCAAATCTGGAATTTACGAATTTGAGTACGTAAATTTACTTTCTTGAAGTTTGTTACAGAACAAACATGCCATTCAGAGATTAATAATCAGGATGATATTGTGTCAGAATGCAGAAAATTCTTGAGCTTCAATACCCTGGACGTTGTACAGATTGTGAAATTTCCTTATACACTTTTATTTAACTTGATGGAGTTTTGTAATCGATTTTTCACTCACTCCCTAATGTGCTAGACTCTTAAAATTTCGTACACTTGTGTATTCTCGATGATAATACACTACTTTAATATTTTAACAACTTAAATTATCAGTTAATCTATGAATCTAATTAAATTTTGATTCCATAATAGGGGCTCTACCTGGTTGTGAATTGAAGAAAAGTCATATCAAGATTCCATAAAATTTATAATAATGAATTATGAATTAAAGACTTTAAGACAATGAAAATAAAAAAATACTTTTTAGTACACAAGTAAAAATGTGTTCTTAAAAATTGTTTTTATTGGATTTATTTATTATCATTAAACAAAAATACTTGTGAAAAACTTGTGTGAAGTTTTGGGATCAGAAAATTCCTCGCATGCTCCTATTGGTGAAGATATCAACGATAATTACTGAATAGCTGGACAGATTATCAAAATTCTTTGTATTCCGTCAACTGTTCTTTTCATGTTGAAGTTCCTCAGTTTTAGCACTTATTACTTCATGCTTCAGGTTCTAATTTAATTTTTGTATGTTTCAATTAAAAACGATTGTCTACATCAAAATCTCTTGCTGATCATACTGAACTTTCAATTGTTAGCAAAGAAAAATATAAAAGCAGTTATTCCCAGAACTTAACCCCTCCTGACAAGAAGCAGGTTATGCTTTTCAATTATTTCAAAAATATTCAGGAACCAAAAACGAGTTACTTTGAGAAATGATGAAATAAAACGTAAATTAATCTTTAACCCTTTCGACTGGACTTTTGCATGATTAAAATTTAACTTTGAAAAAAAGTTTAATGTAATTTTGACATACTAAAAGAAGTATACTATGAAATTAAAGTTTTTCACTTTTTCCCATTTCCTGGAAATCTCCTGGGACAATTTGTTTCAATCGTATAGTCCAGGGGTTCCCAAACTTTTTTCCCTCGCGTACCCCTTGATTAGTATTTTTATTTTCGCGTACTCCTATTATCATATCCCTCCTCACCAACCATCCGTCTATGTAAAAAATATTAATTTTTATCAATAATGTTAAGGGCTTAGGTGAGCTTAAGAGTCAAATGACTCGAATTAATAACATTTGCAGGACTTATTTTTTTTTACATTTTATTCCATTTTTGCAACAGTATAAGTTCAATGCCAAAATAAATGAAACAAGTATTGTAATTGTTTCACATTAACTTGTAATGATGGCTAAAAATTACACTTCCTTTTGCTTTCTTTTTTCCTCATTTTGAGGGTAGGTTTCAGAATTTAAACAACTTTCGCTTTTACTTTTCACACAAACTTGGGTAAACAAATTCTGTAACACTTTTAATCCCATATGTTTTTCTTGTGTCCGCCAATTCCGACCCCCAAATGGTCTTCACTTGGGAACCTCTGGTATAGTCGACTGGGACTATTCCATTAAAACATCATTAAAATTCTCTTTCCTGCCATAAGATTAGCATCTCAGGGAAACAACTTTACAGCTTCGTACAATAATCTTGAAGTAATTTTATCACTATGGGATATATTTTCTGTTAAATACGATTCCACTATTAAATACGATTTGGAGAATATACCCCACAAAAAGAATTTATTCAAAATTTCTTAAATCTGATATAAAAAGGCTAAATTATTATTTAATAAGAATAATAAGAAATATTTTATAGGAAGTATGGAATAAATATACACTCATGTCCATAAATTAAGGATAATTCAGAATCACACAGAAATTGAACTCTAAAATAAAAATTTCACCTGTAGAATTATCACACACATCTTGAAGAAGAATATTCAAATTACAGGAAACCACCAGATGGCGCGGATAGTACGTCACAATGACGAGAGTGTAAGAGAGGGGTATATAAGGAATGGTGGCAAAGAAGTAAAATTGTTCACAAGCGCTTTAAAAGCCTTTCAGTACAATAACCGCATAGTTGTGGCACAAAGGAAGCATTTGGATGATTTTTTACGTGGTAGAATTATCGGACGACTGGAATGTGGACGTACCCAGCTGGAAGTATCCGAGGAACTTGGAATCGCCCAGAGTGTCATCTCCAGGCTTTGGCAACGATTTCAAGATGATGGTGATGTGAGTAGATGTTACAGCACAGGTCGCCCCCGAGTTACAACGCCGAATGAGGACCGGTATTTGGCAGTTACTGCCAAAAGAAACAGACGGAGCACAGCATCAGACCCGTCTCGTCAGCTCTCTTCAGCTACCGGTACGACAGTTTCAAGGCAGACCGTGGACAGACGCTTAGGGCACATTGGTCTATATGCTCGTAGGCCTGTCAGATGTGTTCCACTTACCGCAACTCACTGTCGCCTGCGATTAGCCTGGAGTAGAGAGCACGCATTGTGGACACCGCAACAGTGGTCTTGTGTGATGTTTTCCGACGAGTCCAGGTTTAGTTTTCAGTCTGATTCTCGCCGGACTTTCATATGGAGAGAGCCAGGTACCCGTTACCGCCAAGAGAACACCATTGAACGACACCGTTACGGTGGTGCAGGATGGCTCGTTTGGGGAGGAATTATTCTTGGTTCCAGAACTGACCTGCATGTTCAGAGTGTAACGATGACAGGCCACATCTATCGGGATGTCATTCTGGAACAACATGTACGTTTGTTTCGGGGCGCCATGGGTGCTGAATTTCTGTTTATGGATGACAACGCCCGTCCTCACCGTGCATACATTGTAGACGAATGCCTTCAATCGGAGGAAATCACCCGTATGGATTGGCCAGCATACTCACCGGACTTGAATCCAATAGAGCATGTGTGGGATATGCTTGGCCGACGAATTGCAGCCCGTCAACCCCCTCCCACCTGTCTACCGGAACTTCGGAGGGCATTGCTTGATGAGTGGTGTAATATTCCCCAAGATCAGATTGATAATTTGATACTCAGCATGCCTAGGCGTTGTAAGGCCTGTATTGCATCGTCCGGGAGACATACTCCGTATTAACCATCATACTAACCATGTTATACTGTTTTTTTGTAAATAGGTTCTTTTTTGAAATTTGTTCCAGGGAGTAAAAATCGCAATTTTTATTAATTATGTCAAACATATAGCATCTGTTTTGCTCTTTACCTTTTGTTTAATAAATAGACTTTACAAAGAAGTCAAATTTGTTTTGCTTCTGTCTCTTTCTTTGCCTGAACTTCATTATCCTTAATTTATGGACATGAGTGTAGTTGCACTAATTGTAAAGTTAAAAGAATAGACCAATTGAAACTTGAGTTATGTGCGTGCTCAAAAACATAAGTCCGCCATTTTCAATAGTGTTTCCAAGTTTCTTTAATCATAATGTTATTCCCTAATTCCTTAAGAACACTGAAAACATAAAAAAAAAACATGTAAAAGTGAGATTTATTTACCAATAGGGAATGAAGTCTAATCTCCGGGACATATATGCCCATTAGGGCCGAAAGGATTAGTAAAGTATGAAAATATCATACTTTTTGCTTCGCTAATGAATTTGTTAGTAATTATGTATATCGCTTTAATATGAAAGTCTGTATCACTTTTACACCACAGCGGTTTCCATGGTTTTTGAAATGAATAACCCCCGTAACTGGTTGCTTTTTACATCTAAGGCTCAAAAGATTCGCATGCAATTTTATTTCATTTCAAAGTAGTTTTCTTTGTTATTCGGTGTAAAAAATGAATTAATGAACTTTTTTCCATTAAAGATAACAATATAACCTTAAGAATCTGACTTGAATCTTATTGCCAATGTTAGAAGATTTAAATTTGCAAGTTATTAATTATATATAATATTAATATTATTTTCATTCAAAACTGGTAATGGCAAAAGTAAACTGAAATGAAGTTCAGAGCAATTTGACGCTTCAGAAAATGTTTGTCAGAATGTTCAGAAATTTGAGATTGTTTGGGGGTTTTGGAGCAAGGGCCGTAACTGGCCTTGATGTTCAAACAAATAGGCAACAATTGAACATTCCTTCCAATTTTTCAAAAGTTTTCTCGGTTCTAGGTAAAATATAATAAAAGTTACCATAATTTTTTTTTCCATTTTTCGACCATTTGTTATCTTATAAAAGGAATTATACAATATAACACTTTTCAGGATTCGGACTTGTGGTAAATTTTCTGGCTTGAATTGAGTCTTAGAAACCATCCCCTGGAAGGTTAGATTACATTTCAAATATTTCATCATGGGAAAGACGACAATTAAACATACAGTCCATGAAAACAACGATTACATTGGCAAAAGTATAGGAATAACTGTTGCCTTCAAGAAAGTACGTTGTTCGATCGTATTTTCATCTCAGCTGAATTATTTATTTATTATATAAGATTCGAGTTATTGGTGGAAGTTATTGGTTTTCCTTACGGTTGAATACATGAATAAATGATCCTTCAATTCATGGATGGCACGTTCTCATTCAGTATGGAAAAAGAAAAAAAATTGGAGGACTCCAACCTTCCATGCGATTTACGTATTAAAAAATATTTTTGACATTCAAATAAATCTTTGAATAGGTGAGGAAGGAGTATGGGCAGAGTAATTTATTTTTTTGAAGTAAAAATACCATTCTAAAAACGGTTACGCATGCATTCAGTATCAGGATTACTATACAGTTTTTCTTTGCCATCAAGCTATGTTAAATCAGATATTCACAGAAAAACAAAACCCTTAATTCCTTATATCCCGATGGTACTTAAAAGTACCGCTTTAATCGCGCTTATATATTCGTAATGCGAGCGCTTTTCCTGGCGGTATTCACAAGAACGCGAAGTACAGCAAGCTTTAGATGGTAACTAAAGGGAAAAATTAAAATTTTGCAATTATTAATTAAATTAGTTATTTAATTCATTAAAAAGTTTTCTCTTTCCGGCAGTGATACTGCACCAAAACTTATCTAATGATGCAAAAATAAAAGTTTGCATGTAAATTAATTCGCGATATAAAGAGTTAAATAATATGCGACATTCGGTAATAAAAGTTATATAAATCAAGACATTCTTGATTACGATTCTCGACCCGAAAGTCGAGTAGAGAAAAATGAGGCACTTAAAAAACTCATACTCCTGCTTTCTTTCAAGACACTTAATATTTTTAATCAAAAGAATTCAAGGAAAATAAAGCTCAGTAAATTTGATAAACAAGTATTTTTGATTGAATTTTCTTTCAATTATTCTTATTTAATGACTTGTTTTCTTATTTAAATTCCAACTTTACGATTGTGGCAATATTTTTCTACAGAACATGGTACGCCTATATACCTACAGGAAAGTCTAACCCCATTTGTAAATTGAAAACTAACGTTATCAAAATATATCCCCAGGGGTTACTTTTGATAATATAAGTAGTGAATTTTTTAAAAAAAGTAGAAATTCGATTAATTAAAACCTTAAGAATACATAGACACATAATTTAATTTCACACAAAGGTCCCCGCATGTAGGATCTTATTTGATTTCGTCAGTTATGACTGATTTCTTTTTTAAAAATGTAATTATTTTTTGTATAAAAAATTGGTAAGTTCTCGGATTTATCTAAATTTTTGTAACTCAATTTAATTACTGAAATATTTTCTTTGTGTAAAATTTTCAATATTTATTGAGAATCATAATGTTACAGGATATTTTAATAGGGTTGTTTTCTTATATTTTCCTGATGTATACAAAAGATAATAGGTAAGGGGAATGTCATTAAGTATCGTGAGATTATGTATGCCTGTATTTTCACATCGAAAATTTATGCTTATTTCTAGAAAATTATTGTATTGTATCATGAAATCAAGAAACACTCATTCTTTATCCAGAAGAAAAGCCTTTGACATCATTGAAGTTGAATACGCCACAATGGCGCAATGCAAATCGTGTGTAATAATTTACAAACACGAGTTCTTGGGGAACGAGTGAATGCATCAAAAAAGCACCAAAAAATTAATTTATATCGGTAAATTTCAAAATACTTTTGAAATACTGAAAACAACACTATCCATAAAGTTGAAGTTCATTTGACACTTCTTATAGAAAATGCGCAATAATGACAAAGCAAACATTAAAGAATTTTATTACTTTTATCAATCTGTTTATCACTGAAATTTTAGTTAGAAAAAACCTTAAATCCTTATCTGGTTCCGTCAAACTCTGTTAAAAATAGTTCTGTGTGTAGCTCTGAAACAAAGCTTGTGTGTGTTGAATTCAATTATTTTAAATTTAAAATACAGGGTGTCCATAAAATATTGTCGGGGTTTCCTTACCTCATAACTTTTGATTAAAGAACATGACGATAATTATTACATATTCATAAAGTACAACTCAAAAAGTTTTTTTTGATAACACAAACTCAGTGGCGGCGATTGGGTGAAAAAAGTGAAGAGGCAAAAAATGTATAGACATCTAAAAGACAATAAAATTTAAAAATTTAGTTAAAAAACTATTTTTCCCGAACACTGTTGCTTTTCTATAATTCCTAGTTTCAGTCAGCTAAAACAAAATAAAAATTTAAGTTTTCCCTAAAAAAAGTAGGGGGCGACTTTTTTACAAGGGTATTTAAGTATCTTGGACGAAATAAGAACTCTAAAAAAGCTAAGAAGTGGCAGCTATAAAAAAAAGCTTAATACAAGAATTATGGCAGCCTTTCGTGGCACGTTACACATCGAGATTGAACTCAATTTCCAGCCAAGTGCCGATTGGTTACATGATGCGATAGTCTGCCATACGAAAATTACATAATTTTGTTTGTGCTATTAAAAAAAAATTTATGAAGATGTAATAATATTTATCAGCATGTTCCTTAATCAAAATTTATGAGGGAAGGAAACTCCGACAATAATTTATGAACACCCTGTAATTGTATGCAACCTGTATGAGCGAATTACTCTGTAATTCACTAATCATGTCTTATGTTGCATACAAAATTTATACCATCCAATGCTATGTTCTTCATATTGGATTACAAAAAAAATCGAACTTCGTCTCTGGGCTTTCTCGGACACTTCCCCATAAAAGTTCTGCTTAAAAAGTATGGTGAGAAATGGTTTTGCAGCCAAACATTCTCTTTTGGGAGAAAAATGTACTCTTAAAAAAATCTATTTTCGATTTTTTTTTTTAAAATTATATATCCAAAATCTATCTAATGTTTTCCCTGGCACATATGCAACGTATGGCAGCAACTGGCACGTATGCAGCAAGCATACATAGCATTTTCATTCATTGTGAATGACAATTTGCATGTTAAAAATTTTTCTTTAAGATGGCACTTTTAGCTTAGATTAATAGCAAAGGGGAGAAATCTGTGTATATACTTTAGAAGAAAAAAACCTCCTTTTGTTGTCAGATTTTGTCCAATGTTTGAATAGATCGACAATTTTGGTGTACAGACTTCAGGCCAGATTTCATTCCTAAAATGTATTAAGTTTCAGAGTTATCGCGTTCACTTACACATAGATGGACAAACAGACATAGTCACAAAAATATTCTTTTCTGACTTAGGGAGGTATAAGACGTCGATATTAATTAAACTCTAGCTGAAAATTTTGGACTAACAATTTCATAATATATTTTAAAGTACTTAAATAAATTTCCATTGTGCAATCAATAAGCAACAAATTACTTAATCCTGATGCTCATCTGCGCCCCACACATCGACGTCTCCAGTGTCCTACTTTACTGTCCTAAGTCCTCAGAATTAAGTTCCTCGTTTTCTTCCATGCTATTATGTTTTTGCATGAATTTGCTTTCATCTCCATACAGTCCGTGATTCCAGTAATATTCAGACATTATTTATCAATTATTTCGTAAAAGAGAGATCGAGCATTCTGTAATTCCCACACATAAGAGAGACGCAAGTTGACGTTGTAAACAGTTAACCATTTTTAATAAATTCAGTTTTCGAGGTGATTTTTTCTCTTTACACGTATTACCTTTTATTGTGTTGTACCTAATTGGAGAAATTTTTATTTTAATATAATCAAAGTTATCTCACCATTTGAAAAAAAAGTGTCAATTTGCCCTGGTACCGAGACAAGATGACAATTATAATAAAAGTTGAATACATTTTTATTTTTGAAAATATAGGGCTGAACACTAATTAATAAAACATTTTTAAGTATTTCTCCTTGATTAGTATGTAATGAAAGGAATATAGTGTTTAAAATACGAGCTCATAGTAAAATAATGTAACTAAAAACAAGTTCAGTTACATTAATTTACTATGTGTTTCATTTACAAAAATTAGACACAAATTTTCCTCCTTCAAAATCTGAGCAGCCCTCATGCCACCATGTGTAGCATTTGCAACACTCTATCCAATTTTTGATAATGGATCAACAAAGATCTCATCATACGCAGGACATTGCATTACATTTTAAATTTTGAACTGGCGTCATGAATGTCAGAAGTTCGTGTTTCTTAGTTTTTTTACAAAACCAAAACGCCAGTTTCTTCTTTGTACAACTCCTTTTTGAACCCCGAGCCTCTTGTCTTTGCTGCTTTAAACGTTTTTCTTCCGCCTTCTGTGTTTTTATTTCTGAATCAACACCTGTTTTAGAATGGCGGTTATTGCAAAAAAAAAAAAAAAAAAAGGTTTTCGGTTAAACCGGTTTTTTTCACCTCCAGTTTAACCTGGCGGTTAAGACAGCTCAAAATAACCGGGTTTTGAAAAACTGGTTTTCGGTTGTCTTTTTTTTAAAGCAATGTTTGTGGACAGAATTTTTTATTAATACGATATACAATAAGTAAGTATTAATACAATAATTAATTAATGTAATAAGTAATGATTATAAATAAGTAATTAATACAGTATGTAATAATAATAAATAAGTAATTATTGCAATAAGTAAGTATTATAAAAAATTTTATTAGCATTGTTTTCACAAGAAATTAATTCATTGGCCAATATTTTTCTGTTAATAAAGACTCTTTCAGTAATCCTCCAACCAACAGGCGCCTGAAGTGGTTTTCGGTGATTGGCCTACGATGATAAAATTCAAAGCTTTATAACTTGGTAAATTTTAGTCTAGTCGAACATAAAATCGAGCCTATCTTCCGACCCGTTTTCTTCCCTGTTTTTGGATTTAAAAAAAAATAACCGGTTTAAACCGGAGCAAAAAAAATAGCAGAAAAAACCAGTTTTCGGTTTAAACCGGTAGCTTTTTAGAATCCCTAATCTCTTTCATAACTAAGCTTATTAAAATACTTTCGGCAGGTACCACGCCTTACATGTTATGGAACAGTTTGTGGATCATGTAACTCAAGAAAATTCAACAAAATTTAAAAATTCATATATTCATGAAAAAGAAAACAGTTAAAAGCACTTGGGGCAGGACGACGAGATCAGCAACTTGCCCTGTTCCTCTTCCCCCATCGGAAATGTTATATGCATATTTGATTTTTGTGGAATAAGATAAAAATAAATAGTGATTGTGAAAAGCGTATTCTCTAAGATAGTCATGCATAGCAAAAAAAAACAATTATCTTAGGTGTCAGTCCACGAGATCGTACGTTGAAGGTCCTGAAAATTATAACCCGTCAGACAAAATACACGAACATCATATAACAAACAACAAAATAGTGGCAGTGATTTCACTGAGCGATTTTTTACTTTTGGGTATTATGGATTACTAGTAATATCCGTATGGTATTGAAGTAAAAGTAGTATGAGCTTCAAATAAGTCATTTTTCATCTTGCCTGGCTCGTCAACTTTTCCCGGTCTCCCCTACGTAGACAAACTTTCAGGTGGAATTGAGAAAGAATATTTTAGCATGATACTTGTTTACAGGATTGCATACTATCTGCAAATTGCGACATACGTGATGCCAAAATCTTTCAAAACACTTTACAGGGCAGACTATTAGACCTAGAGCTACCTAATTTGGTACATAGTTACTTCTTGAGAGTAGTTACTTTGGTACATAGTTCACTAAGAAAGGGCCTTTTCAAAATTCTAACTAGATTTTTAATTAATTAAAAATTAATCAAAATTTTAACATTTTACCTCAATAACTTTAGAGCATATTATTACACAAAGAAAATTTTTAAAGTTTAAAAAAAAATTAAATACAAAATACAAAAATACTACTTTATATTTAAAACTACTTTTTATTTAAATACTTTAAAATGCAAAACATTAACTTTTCAGTGATACCAGTTTCATTTCCGTGCAAATTTTCCATTAATTTTTATGAATTTTTCAAAATTAGCTTTAAACAAAATTTTGTTACAATGCTTTTCCTTTATATAACAAAATAGCAAAATTGTGTATGATCAATGTGAAAATTTTCATAAGACTCATAAGATTAAGCAAAAAATGTTTGATTTTCAGTTTATTACAACATATTTTAAACCAGACATGGGCAAACTACGGCCCGCCGGAAGGTTTTATCCGGCCCGCGGATAGAACTTTAATTTGCCGGTCCAACGGAAATTAAAAGAACATATGATTTATATATTATATATCCATCTCCTTTTCTACTTTGTTTAAATATTATTTTTTTTCTTCCTTTTTTTCAAAGGACTGATGATCTTTTTACTTTCTCTATTTTTGTTCTACAAAACATAAATCGACGGAAATAGCAAGCACAGCCAGTGTTGGCGCCAGTGCGTCTGCCTTTCGCTCGCGCCCTCTGGTTGTAATGTTCTTTTTTATTTGATTTATTGATGGTATTTCCGGTTTCATTTCTGTTGAAAATCATTCTGTTCTTCGCATTCAACCACATCGCAACGATGTGTTTCTGTACATTACTCGCAGTGCAACGTAAATTTGATTCAGAGTGCCGTGTTTTTAATGATGAACGGACCTGGAAATATTTTTTTAGAGTTGTTAAAGATAAACCAGTGTGTCTCATCTGCAATGAAGTTGTAGCAGTCTTCAAAGAATATAACATTTTCCGTCATTTCACATCTAAGCATAAGAATTCCAATTACGAAGCAATGTCCGAATATGAAAGAAAACGAAATGTAGAAAGTCTTTGTAAAAAATTATCAGGCCGGCAAAATTTTTTCAAGAAGGTAAACACTATCCAAGAAGCAGCTACACATGCAAGTTACATTGTAGCATACAATATTGCTAAAAATAATAAAGCTCTCAGTGATGGGGAGTTCGTTAAACAATGCGTGCTCCAAGTTTGTGATGTTTTATGCCCAGACAAGAAAAATAATTTTGATACTGTAAGCTTTTCTCGAAAAACGGTGACTAGAATCGAAGCCATCGATAAAAATTTGACATCACAATTAGAGTCAAAGATTGGCCAGTTTAAATTTTGCTCCATAGCTATGGATGAAAAAACTGATATAAATGATACTGCTCAATTTGTAATATTTATAAGAGGTGTTGATGAGAACTTTGAAATTACCGAGGAACTGGCGTGCATGCGTTCTTTAAAGGGAACTACAAAGGGATGTTATATTTTTCGTGAATTTCAGGAAGGGCTTTTAACTTTGAAAGTGCCTATAACAAATATATGTGATATTACGACCGATGGAGCACCAAATATGACAGGAAAAAAATCTGGATATCTTGGACTCTTTAATCAAAACTATCCCGGGAACAATGTTGTTTTTCTACATTGTGTTATACATCCAGATGCTCTGTGTAAATCTGCATTGAATATGAAACCCGTGCTTGATGCAGTCGTGAAGCTTGTAAATACTATTCGATCTCGTGAGCGTAAACCCACTTTGATTTTAAACAGAAAAAATAATTTAAACATACAGAAGATAATTTTCTGTTCATTAAATTTAATTAAATTTACAGAGGAACATTCATTATTTTTCACTGTAGCCGTTTAGATTCACACAAATTTAATTTTGAAAGTAAATTTGCTGACTGAAAGAGATTTTTGACAGCATAATAAAACTCTCTTCCACCGCACAAATTGAAATGAAAATTTTTAAAAAGACCTTGCTTCAGGCGAACTTGCAAACCTAAGGCGACGAAAATCCTGAATTCTGATTACAAAAGCAGTTATTTATTACTACCTTTGTTTTCTTAGAGGAAAAGTTCTGGGAAAAAGAATATTTCAAAACTTCAAAATATAGTTGCTGTCTTATTCTTTGTATAAGCATTCTGTTATAAAAATATTATACTGTTTCATACGTTAGATGTTACTTAAATGTTTTACTCTGTAATCTGATAAGTACTTTAACTGCATTTTTTAAAAACCTTTTCAAAATTAACACAATAATATTTATAGGCTAGCATACTGTCTGTAAATTCCGTCAGGTGACAGGCATAATGCTAAAATCGTTCAAAATGCTCTGCAGGACAAACCGTTAAACCTACAACTACTAAATGTGGCACTTAGTTAGTTCTTGTGTGGTAGGTGCTCACAAAGAAAAAGTTTTTAAAACCTTTAATTAGATTTTGTATAAAAAATTAATCGAAATTTTAATGCTTTTCTTCAAAAACTTCGGAACATATTATCGCATAAAAACCATTTTTATACCACTTTAAAATGCAAAAAAATAATCTTTCAGTGATACAAATTTTGTTTCTGTACATTTTTTGTCTAATTTTAATAAATTTTTAAAAATACTTTCAAATGTATTTTGCAACAATATTTTGTCATTGTTTTAATTACTGCTTTTGAACACACGCGCGTTTCAACCATATTAAGAACATTTTTTTATATACTATCTTTGCTATATAATTAAAGGTAAATATTTAAAAAATAATCAAACGAAAAGGCGAATCAAACATGAAATATTATCACGTTTCGGTGTTTCGGACTAAGATCCAAATCTCCTTTATTTATTTTTTTAATCAGAACTATTGGAGTATATTTCGAGGTTTGAATAGTGAAACTTTTTTGCCATCTTTTCGGGTTGTTTTAAAAATTCTGAAATATTTTTATATAGCATTTCTTATTATATGCGGTTGAATTTTTGGAATTCATAGTCAACTTTATAAAAAAAAAAAACTTATCTAAGACGCCTTTTTGAAGAATATTCTGTTTTAATTATCAGAATTATTAAAACAACTAGCTGTTACCCGCGATTTCGTGCGCGAGGAATTTGTATTATTAATTTTTTTTTAAATTCACGAATGTAAATGTTTCGTTACATGCTGAAAGGGAAAATTAAAAGTTCTGATGGTTGATAATACATAATTGGACGACTAACAGGAGTGTACTGTATATGTCTGCTCTTTTATTTAGGTAATTTGTTTATCTATGCTAACAAACTTTTGTATGCTCTACGTTTTTTTTTTTTTTTTACGATTTTTGCACGGATGTAGAGGTTTTGCGGGCTGGACACACGTGAACACGCCACATACAATTGCCCATACAAAAAAGTACGGTTTTTCAAAAAGTACGGCTCCCACTTTGAGTGTCTGGCCCCGAACCTGGCAAATGCTAATTTTAAAGGGAATTGTTACCTTTTGAACCTGGATGGTAAATCCTTCGGTATTATCGGAATGCGTGGAATTAAAACACTCTCGCCTCTCGCTATGCCAGTCATAACAGTAGCTCGCACGATGTTCTGACCTAAGTGTGTAATTTGTAACCATGTGCCATTGCGCAGTCTCGGTACATCGAGGTTAAGTATGAATAGTACTGGCACACCGACTTTTAATCCCAGCTTATCGGAAGGTACTCCTGACAATTCTAAGGAGTTGAAGAACTCTACAGGATATGATGTAATTTATTATTTCCCATTACCGTATCTACAGATAAATATTCTGTAATACCTCCCTCCATTTGTGGCATTTTTTTTTCATTTAACTGACCTAAACTTTCATTAGTCAGTGCCAAAATTACCCATTCAACAACCATTCTCTTTTCTCTATTAGCTTTTAGTGCAGTATAAACCTTGCTTATCAGTTCCTCTGTGCTATGAGCAATTTTGAAAAATTCCCTTTTCAATTTAATACACTTTTTGAATTTGTTTTAAACCGACCTTCACCAATTTTTAAAATATTAGTCCTGATTCAGTGTCGTTGAACAGTTGAACTCTCATATCCGTAGTGAGTTAACATTTTTGACATGCTCCCATAACGGAGACGTTTTTAAACATGCATTAATTTCATCCATCAATGTCCCCTAGTTATTACAGGTTCAATCTGTCTAAAATTGCCTGACATCAATACCGCCATCCCTCCCATGATAATTCGGCTATTATTAATATCTTACATTGTTCGATTTAACGCTTCAACTGCTCTTTTTTGAGACACTATTGCGTCAGCTTTTTTTTTTGTGTGTGTTTTGTCTTTCCGAATTTGAGCTAAGCTAATTTGAGTAGATTGAGAAGGAAAGACTTCCCAGTAACACCAGGAGCATCCGGAAAAACAACCACCTTCACCACTTTCATTCTGTTGCAAAACACTATCGAAAACGGTTTTTTGTTCTGGTTCAACCGTGGAACGAATTCAGCTAGTCGCTGTTGCAATTCTGTATCGTAGGGCAGTTTCTGAATTAGGTAATAATTTCCTCTATCCTACGCGGTTACTCATTCCAAAACTCCATAGATCTTTACCAGTTATCTTAATACCACTTAAGTCATCTACCTAAGTTAATTCTTCATCGTAAATTGCATCATTGCACGCAATGGTACATCAACCTCTTACAATCTGTGGATGTCATCCACCAAGCTATATGTCATCCGCTTCTACCATTCAATAGAATACATAAAACAAAATATATCGTAAAATTTTTCTTTAGTTATAATTAACATCGGTTTTTTTTAATTTTATTCTAAAATCTCTTCCACCTATATCATATCTGTCAATAGATTTCTGACACGGCGCCAATTTATCGACAATTTCTTGAATAAAATCTGATAAGGAAAAGATACAAATATAAATTATTAAAATCAAATAGATTGCAAACTCAGAAAATTAACATCAAGCGTCGAGTTGAGTAATTTCAGTTATTATTCCGCAAATTAATTATTTATTTCTTTTCCGAGCAAGATCACATAATCGCGGCTTTCTTTCTGATCGCGTGATGTTTGACTTTAAAAATAAATTATTCCACGTGTTTACGCTTTTCTTCAGGATCACGCGACAATTGATTTTAAAAACAAATTAGTAATCTTCATCGCCGACCACTGAGTCAGTAGGCCTTTCTTTGTTGATTATTTAATTGTTGTCTGTAGTCAAAAATATTGAATTTAACATGATGTCACCTATCCTATGTCCGTTCCTGGGTTTCAAGCTACAACTCCGCCAATTTTCATCCAAATCGGTTTGGTAGTTTGGCCGTGAAAGCGTAAGAAACAGACAAACAGACACACTTTCGCATTTATTATATTACTAGCTGATATATCCGGCGTTGCTCGGGATAAAAATATTTTCAAGTCCAAGTACTTATAACACTTTCAATCTACTAAAAGTTTTTTTCTGCGGAAGCGTCTTTCTTTGATTTTCGTTAATCAACTGACTCTTTGGATCTGCAGTGAAACACCCTTCTTCTTTTTCTCTCCTTAGTTTGAACCACCTGGCAAGAATCTCGTAGTCCTTCGTACTCCATTTTTCCCTCCCCATCATTGGTACGACAATAGCAGAAACTCTTTCATATCTTGTATTTTTTGCCATTATCCGGACTACAGTTCTTTTATCTTTAGAGTTTTTGTCACTGACCGAAAAAAACCGCATAGTGTTCTTTCTTTTTCTACTTAGGCCCTCTCCCTCCGGTAGGAAGTGGACTTAACAATCTTGAAGGATTTTACACACTCATTATGATCCTTAAAAAATTTGTTAAATTAAATGAAGCATCAAAGAGAGTAATTTACATCATTGTGTTGTGGTGCAAACATATTGAAAGAGGTATATACTATGAGATAAAAGATAATAAAATTTCTGCCTTTTTGTTAACATTCAAAGGAAACAATATTTTTATCATAACTTTCACAATTGTAAAAATACCGGAATGAAGGATTTGATAAAACGATCAATGGTTTGAATTTAATTACAATAACAGAAAGCATTGTTACAAATTGTGTATGAAATAAATTTGAAATACTTATTAAATTAAGAAAACGAACGCATAACATTGAAATTGAAAACATTAAAAAGATAATTTCTGATCTTTAAGATGGTATGTAAATAATCTACGTGCAATATATTTTTCTGAAATTATTAGCAAAAAACTGAGATAAAACGCCGAAAATTGGCTTACTTTTCATTATTTAATTAAATATCTTAGGAAGTAATTTTTTTTGAAAATCTGAAAAAGTAGAATTAATCTAGGAACGGACTCCAGAATGGAATGTGCAAATTTCATGTCAAGACTATTCACCGTTTAGGAGGAGTTCTTGCGACAGTTAAGCCGTTACAACAACTTTTTTTTCCCTCCCTTTTTCCTCTTACTACGACAGGAACCGGACTACGTAATCTTGAGGGCTTAGCACACACTCATTAGGATCAGTTAAAAATTTGTGAAAATTATACAAAACACCGAGAGAATAATTCACTAACGTCATTGGATCACGGTGTAACTGTATTAAAAACTGTAAATGCTACGACAACCGGAAGTGAAAAGTCTACTTTGTTGTTTATGCTCAAAGAAAACAATATTTTCTTTATTAACTTTAAAACTTCAAAAGCCTGTGCGCGAAACAGTAAAATTGGCTTGAATTTATTTCTATAAGAATAAAAAGTATTGCTAGAAATTGCGTTAAAAATATTTTTTAAACTTTAATAACAATCAGAGAAAACACTTTATCGCAATGGAATTAATATCATTAAAAACATAATTTTCTGCTCCTTAAGATAGAGTAAAAATAATTGTTATCTAATAATTATTTCAGAAGTTATTAGCAAAAAAAGGAATAAGCATTAGGCTTAACAGTGGGTAATTTTCATTATATAATTCAACATCTTAAGAACTATTTAACTCTGAAAGTTGAAAATAGCACCGTTGACCTAGAAATGTGCGGCAACCAGCTTGTTTGCCGGGAATATGATTTCAATTAAATCTTGCATCATTTTATATTCATACTTCTCTTAACACCGTAATTTTAAACTTCAGATTGTGGTAGATATTTAACCCATGTTCTATAAGTGACCTTGGACCTCTTCTGTTCGTGTTCATTGTCTACATAAATGTTTGGAGTCAAATAACTCACCATGTCATGTAACCTCTAATTCCAAGTTGTCGGCACTATCTTCACTTTCGTACTCCTCTTGTAAAATATGCATTTGATTTCAACATTAACATGGCGCAACAAATTTTATGGCCAGCGCATATTAGCTGGATTAAAACATGCTGAGAAAAGAATGAAAACATAGCAGCCATAACCATTAAGCATACTGGTTATATTTCTTAATGTAAGCAAAGCAATATCTAGGAGAACATGGTTTGCAGATTTTATAAAAATTATGATGAAATAAAATATGAAAGCAAAATGTATTAGGCTATTATCTCAGATTACAACAATGAATGAGAAATATGCATTTAAATATTTGTGTAAACAATGAAAACAGTTTGAGTTGTGTAGCAACAATGAAAAGTATTGTTGTAAATTATGGCAAAAAATATTTTTTTTAATTCATTAAAATTCGACAAAAAATTGTACGGGAACTTAATTAATATCATTGGAAAAATAATTTTTTACACTTTCAGATAGTGCAAAAATGCTTTTTGTGCTGCAATATTTGCGGAAGTTATTAAGGAAAAGCGCCAAAATTTTGATTAATTTTTAATTAATTAAAATTTCAAAAAAAGGGCTCATAGACGCACATTCCCACCATCCAAAGTATGTTTGTGCCAAATTTCGTAGCTTTTAGTCCATCGGTCTGCCCTGTAGAGGACCAACACCCACATTCTCATTTATTATTAGTAAAGATTAAGGATGCATATCTTTATGTTTATATTAGTCACAAATAAGTGAGCATCATAAGTTTAATATTTGTCCAATGATTGTATTTTATAACACTTGCTTCATGTTTCATAAAAGGATCTATAAGCACTCGCTTTTAGTTTATTTCCAGTAATTGATTTTATATTTTTAAATATTATATTTCCATCCTGTTGCCTAAGATCAGATTTCTTCCTTTTTATCATATTGACACAATTACAAAGACTCGTTGGCTCCTTTAAAAATAAGCCAAATGATATTTGTCAAATGCGCCGCGCGAACTTACTTTAGAAATCCATTGCGCATCTTTCGAGGGGGGATAGAATGTGACGTCACAGCACAATGTAAATCAACATGTAGTCAGACGTTTGATAACATAAACAGTTTGGTTTATCATGTGGCCGTGAAGTTAAGTGAACAGAAGCAGATTTTAAAGATTTACTTTAAAAAACGAATCAGCACGATTTTTTAGTGTTGTTGATGAATAAATTCTTTCAAATGAGGACTAATAAAATCTTTGATAAAGGTTAATAATTCTAAACTGCAAATACTGAAAAGAAAAAACTGACATCTATCATTGAAATATTAAAAGAATCTTGTTCTGAAGATAAGCAAAGAAAGTTTGACGAACTTGGAAAAAAATTCTGAAAACATTACTGCTTTAATATGTATATTCTATAAAGAAATTCAAAGTAGTTTTCAAAGTGTTCCAGACAGTCTTTTTCCAGGCACACGCTGAATTAAAAATATGTGAATCTTTAATCTTATAAAATAAGCCTTCAAATTCCACCATTTAACTTATAAAATACGAATTTTATTTTTTATGCACATATAATAGATTCATGAATACAGAACGAAAAGGCAAAAGAGGAGAAATCGAAGGAAAAAATTATTTAAAAATCCCACGTCCTTGCATTCGACAAAACTCAAATAATACACAGTCTAGAGAACATGTTTTTTGTTCAATGACAGCAATCTGCCAACAATAAATCAGCAGAAACATTTTCGATAGAATAAGCTGTAAGGGCATTTCACTAGTAAATCAATGAATTCGCATTTCTCAAAAATATGAAGTTGTAAAGTAAAATTTCGGACTGTTTTAGGTGTAAAAATAATCGAAGGTTATCGTGTAAAAGAAGCGTAACCGGAAGTAAAGAATTTTTATTCAAATTCTTGTGTAAAAAGGGGAAAAAATGCACAAAGGAATATTTTTAAAAAATAAAATCTAACGCTGACTATATCAGAGACATACAGCATATAGGGTCAAATTTTACGCAGTTTTAAGCGGATTCCAATCCAATGATTTCTGCTGAGTTCCATCTACTTACAACTAATTTTGGAATTTTAAATTATTCTTATAAAAGTACGTCTATATTTATACTTTCTCTTATACGAAGTAAACATAGAGAAATTTTTGAAATCGCCAAAACACTCTACCTCGAGATTTTGATGCATCTCCAAGTTTCAGAGCCGCGTTGGCCTAGTTTTAAGGTCTAGGCTTCGAGGTCAGACGGTTCCAGGTTCGAAACCCGATTCCACTGAAAATCCGCCATGCATTAGACCTGTTGCACGTTAAATCATACGTAAGGGGTCAAACGTCCTCCTGCTGGTGTTGTAATGGTTTCTCATGTGTGTGGTTTAAATTTATATTCATTGAAGATATGCAGGTTGGCTTTTATCGTTTTATTGACACACACAACACCACTACGACATAAACATATATGAAAGTAGAAATCACATGGCTTAGAGACGGATCAAAATCTACACCCGCTCGGGGGTAGGGTCAAAAGGAATCTGAAGATGAATCCCTTCGGGGGTGGGGATGACTGTTCTACTTTTCCCTTTCTGGGGATTAATGTAGTCAAGTTGCCACAGATGTGGTGCGGAAGTTTGGAGGGAAGGTGCCTGCTCAGGTGTCGTCCTCGTCATCTGATCGCGGTTCAAAATTACGAGGTTCGCCCTAAAATAGCTCTCGTGTTGCTTCAAAACGGAAAGGTCAACACAACTAAACTAAACGCCACGATTTAGGCTTCTCTGAGTCCGAAAAAACAAACAAAATTACGTTTGTCTGTCGGCCTGTCTCGTCATACGCCCTTAGAACTGCTTAGTAACTGTAATGCTATAGCTGCCTGCCTGTGAATACAGTAACTCAAAAATGCAACAAGATTCACGAATGAAATCTGGTTATCAGTTTTATTCCAAAATCGTAGATTTCTGTGAAATTTCCTACGAAATCTGTTCCCGAAAAGTGTGTCTGTCTGTCTCGTGTGGAAGGAAACTCGATAACTAAAAAACCCAGCCAGACAGATAGATGAAAATAGGCATATGGTTTTATTACTAAAAATAGTTTATTTATATCAAATTTTGGACCAAAAATCCGACAACTGGGTAACAGTCTGTCTATTCGTGCGTACGTGGATGAGACACGCTCACTTTCGTTGCACTCAATTCACTTGCGTTGTTCTAGATGGGCAAAGGTACGGAATTAAAATTTATTTTAATTAGTGATTAACAGGTAATGAAGTTCTGAAAATATTAAAATAGTGTATTGTCATTGAGAATAATACACAAGACTATAAAGTGTAAAAATTTCAATCTTCTAGTATGTCAGGAAGCTTTGAGAAACAACCTCGAATGATAAAATTTCGTTTTTCGAATAAAAGGAAACTTGACAACGTATCCTTTTCGTTATGGATCCTTTTCATTTTAAAAATATTGGCAAAATATTGCCATAAACTATAGAAAACAGTACAGTAATTTTAAATGGATATATAAATGTTATTTCAACAAAAGAGGCAGCAGCGAAAGTAAGAATTTGTACATGAAAATAACAGAGGAAAGGAATAAAATAACATTAAATTACCCTGGAAACACAAAAGCATCCGAAACCTTTACGATGTATTGCAATTACATTACAAGCAGAATAAAATTGTGTTCACCAAATTACCTTTTAGTCCGAAACTACGTTTAGATTTATCGTGAATCATAAATCATGAAATAAGAAAAGCATTTCCAGAACACTAGAGTCGATTTCTCCTTATTAAAATTGGATTCAATTTCAATTTAGACTTCAAGAACAATGAGAGGTAATTTTAGAGCCAGATTTAAAATCATATAAAACTTGGAATTCTGCATAAATAGAAGCAACAGCTATTGTCTTTACTGTAAGTTCAGAAAGCATTCTTATAATCTTGCCGCTCTTATTCAAAGTCGTTAAAAAATAAATTTTCTTTTATGTCATTTTCTTAAGGCATTAAGTTGAATAGCTGAATAATTGAAAGAGAATAAAAGTATACAAAGAATTTTCACCCGATTCCGCAAAAATGAAATCCTTTAAAAGAAGTCATAAATATATTAGATTATTTTTTCATTTTTGAATTAGAAATAAAAAATACTATTTGCATATTCTGAAGGATAAGGTTTTAAATATCCTTCCTGGTACCTTTTAATTTCTTTTTAATTACAATACATTTTTTCATTTACTTTATAATTTCCACGAGAATGTTGGTGAGAAATCGCCGATAAGTAAGCGGTTCTCTTGCTTCCTGTAAGGCATGGTAATGGTGTGGAGTTATCCCACCCAAGAACGGAATCGCCTTCGAGAGGGTGGGCGTGGCCGGTGAGGGCTTTAGGACCTGATCCGACATCCGATGTCGGCATTCTTCTAATATCCCTTTGCAAGGGGAGCAGGAGTAACCAGTTCTCTCGGATCCGATTACTTTATAATTTAATAAAAACCGGCGGGAGTGGCCTCCTGAAACTTCGCATACGACCAGTAATATGGGGTGGTAAACACCCAGTGGATAGGTAAATATTCTGGGGCCCAAGGCCTTGGTTATTTTGAGAAAAAATATGAATGGTGATTTACAATGAAACATATAAAAATTTATGAATTACAAAATCTTAATATTTTGCAAAAAAAAATTGCGCATGTTCGCATTTTACGCGCTGAGCCACAACTTTGTTTAACGTTTTTGAGAAGAAACTTATATAGATCACGACGAGATTTTCACCATAACTCCCTAATCACAGGCGTCCATCTGAGAATGTCAGAACGAGTTCCGTTTTAGGTTACCTATATCCGAAGCGTCGTGTTTGCTTCTCGCTACAATTTCCTCGTAGACCGCCATGTCAAAGCCATCCATACCTAACTTGAGTAAAATAAGCAAACGCTCGCCAACACACAGTCGCAATGTTGTGCATCTTTAACACCTTTTAACGGGTTGAAAGAAAATTGAAATATAAATCTACAATTAAGGTTAGAAGGACATACCCAAATTTCTATATCTGTCATTATTTAAAGAATTAATGTGTTCACAAGTTTGCGATTATATAGACCGACAGACAGTCAACCCTTTGATGGATTTCGCCCTAAAATGTTATACAACTCTTCATTTATGATGATAAAACTTGTCAAATTTTATCCATCTAGCTTTCAAGTTTTTGAGATAGTGTTCACACGAAAGTGGACAACAGAACAGATTCCATTGATTTTGCCCAAAATTTGATAGAAACTCTACAAATGATGTGTCAAGATCACATACAAATTTCATCTCCATATTAAAGTTTTTGGTTATCATGTTCACAGACACAATGACAGAATAATCTCTAAAATTGTGTTTTTCGACCTGGAGGTTTAAAATGGGAGATCGTCAAAAATCTCTGAGTTCGAATTTTTTGACGATTACTATTTCTTTGATACTTCTGTATAATGGAGCAAAAAATGGAATCTTTATCGATGAATTACTTGAAAATAGCTTTAACAGAAATTAAAAGAGAAACATTTGATTTTAATATTAAGCTTAAGGTGTGAAAATTGTAAGGATAATAAATGCATCTCATGAAAATCATTCCAAGAATTAATTGCCAAAGGGAAACTAACTTAAAAAATATCAACTTAGCATTGCATAAAATAATCTTCGTAAATGAAGTCCGTGTTGCATTTACAAGGGACTCCTGACTGCAAAATGGAGTCCAGAAGAATTTAGAATCATAGAAATCTGGAGGCTCTTTCTAGTTGGAAGCCATTTTAATCGAAAATAATAGGTTTGACATGAAACATAAACTTGAACATCAAACGGTGGAACACAAATTAGATTTTGATTCCATCGAGTGCTGATGGATATTGTACTGATGGTGGATCTAATCACTAAACAAGCTGTTCACTGGACAATGCTATGGCTGAGTCTTGGCATCGTATAAACTGCTTCAATTGTGTAAACAAGTGTTTCTTCTAGGCACATGGTTTAACTGCCCAAATGGGAGCCACATGAGTTTTTCTGGAAGTAATAAGGAACAAAGAGGACTTGAATGCTAGGTGGGAGAGAAGGTGATTATTGCCGCCCTAGGAAGTATAAAAATATTGGGGATAAAGGAAAGTAAGTGAAGCCGAGCAGAGTTTGAAACTCTCTCGGAGATGAGGCATTCCCTGACTGTTGAGTACATTCGTCCAACAGAGGGGAGATAAAGGTGAGTTGCAGTTTAGTTTGGGGGGGGGGGAGGAGAGTAAGAACTGGCTAGCATTGTATTCAAGTTTTAATACCCTGCTTCTCCAACATATCGTCGAGTATTCTGTAAGTTTCGTATAATTTGGCTGAAAACTCTGCATGTTATAAGCAAAAAACATCCGGGAAAATTTTGGATTCTCTAAGAAAAACTTTATGCCTTCCGGAATATACGTGCTATTTTTTACGAAAATGCATGTAAGCAATGTGCATAGCAAACAAAACCATCGATGAATGTTGCAAATCATTGTCAGATTTCTGTGAGGCGGAGTGGGCCAAAATCCCCTTTCGTCTTAATCAATTTCTGGACGGTCCCCTAAATTCCTCGTGACCGAATCCTCAATGTAAATTGTGAGTTTAAGCCTCTTCTTTACATGTTCGGAGTTCAAAGAAATTCCATTCAGCCTTTCGGAAGATATTCGATAAAATGTGCAAATCCAAAGGTGTTCACATTTTTCTGTCACCAGATTATAAATCGTATATGTTTAAGGAAATTACTTCTTATCAATAAAAGAAATTGGTTACAGGTCTACAACTGGCCACCGATCTACAACTTTGGTGTAAGCCCACAGGCCATATTCCATCCATCTAGTTAGTTGCGATTTCCAATTTTGTTCACACATACGAGAACAGCTAAACGTAATTTCAACCAGCAGTAGTGTTCTCACCTCGACTTGCTTCCTTTCACAATATGGTACTTTTCGTGTTTAACTTCGTCCTATGATGAAGAGAATGGAGTGTGCATTTTGGAATAGTGCCTCTTCCCGTTCATCGATTTAATCCAGAATTTAATACTGATCTACAAGTATGGTTAAAGACAGTGTTGAAAAATGTGCCGAGAGCATTTGAGGCATCTGTGCATGTGCAGTAATGCGTGTCTCTTCTCCCTCGCAGATTTCTCTGTCCATTCTTTAAGCAACTTTTTGAATGTGCGTCCCTTATGTTGTAAATGTTCTGTGCTGTGTCCAAAATAAATAGAAAAGGCTATACCGACTCGCCAATGCGTTGATAATGAATGACAACAAAACCCGGACAACGAAAGAAAATGTAGGACAACCTTTTTCCTATCCTTTATATGTTAAGTAGTTAACAGATAGCATATCAAATTTCATTCATCCAGCTTGCTGTGTTTTTGAGCTACCGAGTTTACATGCACACGGGCGGACAGACAGACAGACAGATTTCCCTCAGATGGATTTCGTCCAAAACTAGACAAAGATGTATAGTTTTGGTATTAAAATCACATTCTAAAATTCACCCATCCAGCTTGTTGTGTTTTTGAATTATCTTGTTCATTTAACAAGAATAGACAAATCATTAGACAGTGAACCTGTTGATAGAGTTGGTACAAAATTTGATACAGATCTATAATTTTGGTGATAAAACATAAGCCAAATTTTATCCGCTGAGGTCGTTGAGTTTCTGAGTTATCGTGTCCACAGACACGATAACTCAGAAACATTATTCCAGAATAATCCTTTCAGACAAAGAAACATTAAAAGAAACATTCATTCAAAGAAACATTCAGACAAAGAAACATTATTCCAGAATAATCCTTTTTCGGATTTAGGGATGTCTAAAACGTGCAGATGTGTTGAGGTCGAATTTTTTGGCAATTACAATACAGTAAAACTCCGATTAACCATCACTCGTTTAGCCATCAGTTTCTGTATTTCCGTCATCGTCTGAATTACGACTAATGTACATTTCTGTTCATTACTACTCTTATACCGAAGCGTTTTTTTTTTTTATCGTTTTGAAAATTAAATACAACACGTATATATTATTCACTTTTAAAGGATTTTATTTTCATTTTCTTCCAAAGCCTTCAACGAGAGCACATTTCTGTACATATGTATTAAGAGATTTCGGTTATCCGTCAGGACCCTGGTCCGGACGGTAACGGTTAATCGAAGTTTTACTGCACTTTCTTTTCATATACGAGAAAGTAAAAAGTATCATGCAAACAAATATTTTTTTTCTGCTTTTTATACGTTGAATTTCCAGTAAACTTAGGCAAAAATGATGGCAGCATTATGCGGCAGATGGAACGTTTGGAGATAATTCTGAATCCATAATGCTGATTTATTCCGCATTTATTTTAATGATTGTTTTTCTCTCTTTATTATAGCTCTGTTTTTGCTGGAGATCCATTAAATTATCACATACTTCATTTTAACTCTAAAGGTACTGTTTTTCTGACAGACACTTCACATTTGTAGAACTGAAGGTGGCCAACTCAATGGACATCAGTAAAACTTTTATGAGCATTTCTGCATCTGCTTATTTCGGCGATTGCCATCGTAAAAAGCAGCTGTCTGACATGAGCCTATTAAAATAAAATACAGAATGGACATAAATTAGTTGGACAAAAGTGATTGTTTATTATGCGTAGTTGGCGACATCTTGGCGATGTCGATAGTGTAAATCCTGTTATTTAACTGTAGTAATAACGTAAAAAACGACCAAGTGGGATTATCTGCACTTCTCTAATATAGTTAAATGCTGTTGGCTGGAATAATACTAAATGTCTACATTAGTTACTTACAACACAGAAATTTTCAAAGCGATCATTTTTCCCACTCTTCTCCTCGGCAACCTTCTCCGGCGTCGATCTATCTAGTTATTCATTCGACCCCTTACATAAGCTGTCCACTCTCCTACTACTCTTTTCCTACTTTACCAACAGTCTTAAGGCAGCTCCTCGCAAAAACCTATCGTGAATGCGAAAAACCGATGAGAATTGGAGAGGTGTGGAGCGGAAGTTTGGATATCCAACTGGTTCGGATATCCACCGTTCCATTTGGACTGCCGGACCATAAATCAACAACGGCGGGAGTCGCTAAGTGTGTGGGGGGACTTGGGTTGCGTGGTACACCGAGGAAATTGGAGGTGGGAGAATCGGGATTGAAGTGACTAGATTTGCGTTGCATGGAGCGGTCATGAATGACCTGCCTAAATGGATGGGCTAAAAAATGCAATGGCGTGGAGTGTAGAGGCGCGAATGACAAGCCTTACACTGGGGGTAGAAGGCAGTTCATTTAATTCTGGGGATGTCACAAGTTATGCAGCCACACAAAATTAACTTTTTTCACAAATCGTCGCTGTTATATCGAAATGGTGTATGTCAAAAACCACACACTGTAAAGGTAGGAAATTTTGATATAACAGCTAGAACAACTAACGACATACGGCAACATACAGCACTGCCATATAGTTCAGGTGAACCAAATCCATGAGATTCATTTCTGTAGAAACAGATATCAAAGTTGATTAGACACATTTAAAATAACAGTAGACTTCTAATTGTTCTTGTTGTCTGGTGGATACAAACTGAACTATGGACTTGGATCATTATTATACAGAAAATTTAACATTTCTACACTACCATGGCAATGTTGGTGCAAAATGGGCAAAACACGGACTTGGTTCACTTTAACTCTGAACCCTTCATATCACATACAACAATTTGCAAGCAGATGTAGCTAACCTATGCAAGTGTTTCGCAGCAATAAAATGTTTTGGCAAATTTGGCATACAACACTTTGATAAAACAGTGCAGAAATGTTCCATACGGCAGTCCTTCACTAATTTCCCATCGCTTAATCAGTTCTGTCATATGTTTGTGCGCATGTTAATGTCTATCAAACCAAGTGTAGTACAAATAGTGTCTCTTTTGGGGGAATTTTTCTGGTATTCTCTAAGGAAATTTCGTTGTGCAGCGACTCGCGCCACACAGAGGAACGAGTTTCATGAAACAAGACAGCATTTCGCTTTTTCGCCACTGTTATACACTTGCCCAATAAGAGAACGTAGGACGAATGATGAACAGCAACAAACTAATCTCATTCAGATGAGGACTAATCTACCCGCCCATTTAGGATATAATACAGTAAAACCTGTATAAAATTATATTGTAGGGACCTAGAAAATACATTGTTATAGACAGTTTGGGGATTTGCACATGTGATGTTTAAGTAGGTGTGGATGTAATAATATACTAACATATTTTATTGTGCTTATTGATTCATCTTACAAATAATCGCTGATATACACGGTGGCGTACCTACATAAAATGGTGCCCAGGGCAAATACAAAAATAGCATACACACCCCTCCGCCTTTTTAAAAACTGCAATCCGCATATCCCTAGGAACTCTATATATTGACAATCTGGAATGTCACTTAAACAAACAAATAGAAATATTTTTCCATGCTTTAATTTGCTGTTTAAAAGTAGGAATTTAATCCTAATTATTTGTCACGAACTTCGAAAGAAGGCGATAAGCGAATCGGAATGAATACGGGGGCTATAACATTTTACCCTGAGCCCCCTGCTTCAACAGGCTCCGATTTCTAGCCCCCTCCCACAGTTATCCGATATTCTTGAACATATGGTTTCGTTTTCCAAGACAAAATCATCGAGATTGTACTGTACCAGCTTTCTAAAGAGGTGAAATTATCGTTATAGACAGACGAGTCTTGAGATTATCATTGTAGGCAGGTTCAAAATACATTGAGTAAATACGAATTCCGCGGGACCAAATTAAATATCGTTATAGGCAGGTTTATCGTTATACACAGGTTTCACTATACTACTAACCTGCCATTGAGCAGGTACCTCGCATTAATATATCGAAATTATTCCATTATAAAATGGCCAACCAATCCGAGTTTACCCTATATGATGTTTACAAAAAGCTTCCATAAGATGCAAGGAAATCGCAAAAAAATGCATATTTCATAGCCAAGTTTAAATATGGGAAAAACATTGCCTCAGTTATATATCTTCACATGATGCATTTCTATAAATAAACTTAAGTATTTAAATAGGTAAGTTTTTCTTTTATTTAAGGCTGAACTTCACAACTAACCAAAATTGACCAAGTTTCTGCACAGTCGAAATACCATGCATTAAATTAATACTATTTATTATGTTTAATTTCATGGCAGGCGATTCACTTGCAAGTCCAAAGTGAATCGATTACCATGAAATTTTTTAGACATTCTGGTGGAGAAGGGGTGCAACCAGTATTTTTGATGCTTTTGAAGCATTTTTATCCAATGCTTTTGTACATTAACTTGCAACATTTCTTTGCTCCTCATGTTATAATTTATCAGCTGATTTCATCCCTTACATGCTCTAGTTAGATGATTGTGAATGCAATTAATATCATTATGGCATTTTTTTTACTGTGGTAATAACTTGAAAATCCACATTTTGTACTTGGAGTCATTGTCATGATAAAAGTTAACAAAAGAACCCAGGGAAAATTTATGTATACTGTAATCATTTTTGTTTATTAAAAAAGAAATGCATACATTTATCTAGTTTTCCAAAATCAAAGGAATTCACACAAACACCATCATCTTACTATTTTCATGTCTAAAGATTCTGAATAAATTCTTTGATTTCATGTGCTGGTCCTCACCCACCCATCTTTGTAATTCTGGTTCGAAGGAAAAAAGAAACAGCCTTTGATTTGTTATGTGAACATTCATATACAAATAAAACTATTTAAATTTCTAAACATTATTTATATGAATACATCCTATGAAGATACATAATCCATAATATAATTGTCCATGTATATATGTGGTCGTGAAATACGATTGAACATGAAAGCAACTCCGTGCAATGAAATATTACAGCTAATATCCAACATGTTCATTTTCTTTTTTAAGTGAGAAATTTTTTTATTGGATACATTGTATATCAATCAAGTCTTCGAGTATATTAAGGACCTTAAAAAATTTAAACTATTTATCACAAAGAACACTGGTACAGATGCATTTAAAATTTAAAGAGATCAGAAATGCAAACAACTTTAATTTTGACTTCCAATTAATCAAAATAAATTCAAATTACAGACGATATTTAAAAATTGTGTTAATAAAGAATTCAAGGGACTAGAGAAAAAATTCGAATTGCTAACAAATTTATTTTAAAAATGTTAAAATTGGCCAAGTTACACTCGATTTGAATTGCAACTTAAAGAAACTTCAGACTTTTTTTTCATCTGAAATTTCTCCATAGAAAGTTTTTTTTAACCTAGTCTTGCAATGCTTTTCCAAGTGAGCTAAGATCTTCAGTCAAGATTGTAATTGTTGTATGCTTACGTGGTGAATCCGAGTCTGAACTGTCAGTTTTTATAATTGTGATTTTTTTTTCTTTCATGCATCAGTATAAGCTCTTAGACTGCCAGCTCTTTGCTTTGCGAGTTCAGCAGTTCATTGATGTTATTATCAATTTCTTAATTACCTAGAAAACTGACAGTTTCTATTACATGAGCAACTTTGTCAGTTTCTTGCATTTCTTCCAGCTCATTTTTGTGAAAGAACGGACAAATTTTCATTTCAGCTATTTCATTTTATTTCCGAATTTTGATTTGAATTGTGTTCTAAAATGGGAAATATTTGATGCGAGAGGGGTAAATGAGAAAACGCATAGCTTCCGAGTTTGCGCAAGTCAAGCTATTACTGTATTTGTATATTCTTTCATTCATTCGTTCGTTAACACAAATCTGAACAATTCAAGACTACATTTAGAAAAATTACAAGTAGGATTTGGCTTTGAACTTTCACTAATGCAAATATGTCTGTTAAAATAATCAGGGTGGCCATCATTTTTGCTGTTTCAGTTTCCCTGACTTTTTTCGAAGGTAGTCCATCAACCATAGAAAAAAAATCACCTGCACATTTGCCATACTAAGTATTCATTAAAGTCAGTATGGTTTGAATAAAAAAAGCAAAATGTTTGAAAAAAGAACATTTATTTAAAACTTTTAAACAATAAACCATAAATTAACTAATACATCTTTACAATGAACAATTCTACTGTTACCGAATTTTCCAGGTTTTTCCGATTAAAAATATAAAATTAAAAAATCATTAGGACAATCAAAATCTCAATAAAAATATACGTTGCAAAATAAAACGTAAAAAGGCAGAAAAAAAAATGTAAGAAAACGATTTTTTACTGATGTTTATAAATTAAAACACAGAAGCATAATATTCTGTCACACGAATGGAATCGAATAGTTTGCAAAAGAAAAAAAAAGCAACTTTTATTCCAACCAACTTCCTTCAATACGGCTCAAAATGGACAATATATAAAGAGAAATAAATAAAATAAAACATCAAAGACAAAAAAAGAAAAAAATAAAATTCGCGAAAATGGGGAAAAACCAGTATTTACCATTTAAAATTAAATAAGAATCTAATTTGAATTTTTTTAAAAAAATTACTGTGGTGTCAGCTCTCCTCTTGTGCTAATCCATCACTTTGACATATGAGGTCAAATTTAGCAAAGATCTGGGCGTGCGTAAAGAAAAGGGGGAAAAAAAATCCGAACATGCATACATAATACTAAAAAAAATTGTTCTTTTATATGTATGGGTAACGGCTGTCCCTTACTTTGAAGATCCCATAATTTATCAAAATGATCAGTAATCAAAATGTTTCGCAACACTCAGAGAAAAACATAGACAAAATAAACAAACAAAAAAAAAATGCTGAAAGAAAATATTAGCACTAATTTCAATACTTCATAATTCAATGAAAAAATCTCTAAAAATGGAAAAACAAACTAATTCTGTTATAACTCATCATAAAAGCACGCAGTAGTGTGGATGCTAACTTGTAGACAGATAAAGATAAATTTACGATCTCGTAAGCTATATGAATCTCTTGGAAATATAGCCACATCCCGGTTCTTCTTCCACATCTGAGTGTGATTATACTATAGATTTTCATCTCAAGAAGTATCATCTAATTTAACTACCAAAAGGAACGCGATTCTGTTCATATAGTTCAGTCAACGAAGGTAACAAAATGGGAGATGAAAAAACATTAACTCATATAGTTTTGAAAATAGGTACACATGTTCGTGAGGGAGCTTATTATGAACATACTAAAAGTCCTTGTTCCTGGAGGGCGAGTTTGCGGCGCCATCTTGGATTTCATCCCTTTTCTTTTAGTTTTTCCTGAAAATCTCGAAAAATATTCAGTTTTCAAATTACAATTGATTAAACAAATTAAAGAGCATAAAATTCCCTACAAACTATACTTTAATTTTTCTTCCAGCTTTAATAGTTTCCCAGATAATGAGTCTCAAATGTTGCCGCCATCTTTGATTTCATCTCCCTTTAGTTTCTCTTTAATATCTCAATCTATTCAATTTTCAAATTACATGTAATCAGCAAATTAAAGAGCGTAAAATTCCCTAAAAACACATGCTTTTATTTTTGTTTTAGCTTTAATAGTTTCCGAGATAATGGATTTAAAAATTTGCCATCATCTTGGATCTCTTTAATATTCAGTTTTCGAAAACTATTTGATTTTCAAATTGCATTAAATACAACAAATTAATGATCGTAAAATTCCCAACCAATGCATGCTTTTATTTTCTAGCTTTAATAGTTTCATTGATATTTAAGAAAAACTAAAAGGGGGGGGATAAAATCCAAGATGGTTGCAAATTTTGAAATCCATTATCTCGGAAACTATTAAAGCTAAAACAAAATAATAAAAGCATGCGTTTGTAGGGAATTTTGCGCTCTTTAATTTGTTAAATCAATTGTAATTTGAAAACTCAATAGTTTGAGATATTATGAAAAAACTAAAAAAGGGGGATGAAATCCAAGATGGCGTCGTGAGCTTACCCCCCCCAGGACCAGGAACTTTTAGTATGTTTATCAGAAGCCCCTAACGAACATGTGTACCAATTTTCAAAACTATACGATTTAATGTTTTTTTTTTTTCAAACCCTTCATTGACGGGAGACTAATAGCCGAAATTTCGGTCCCTCAGAAATTTAAATGTCAACACCTCGCCCCCTGGAGAGGTTTTTACATGAACACGGATGGCATTCGTTTTTGACTGTCATTAAATGACTGATTCTCACTGATTGCCAACGGTGTTTCATTCTATATATAAAAAAAGCAGCGAATTGTCGCCTATAGTAAGAATTATCAAAATAAAAAAATTCCAGGTTTAGAATAAATTTCCCTGACTTTTCCCCGGTCTCCCGAAATTCCCTGACTATTCCCGGTTTTCCAGGTTTCCCGGTCGGGTGGCCACCCTGAATAATGCATCACTTTATTAAACATCAAAAACAAATTTTAAAATGTGAATCATAAACTGAAATGATAAATATTTTTAAGTAAAATACTCTGCATAGGATTAATTTATAAATCCACCTGAATGGAAAAATAAGTTTAGAGTTTTTAAGAACCAGAACATCTTAATTTCAGATAAACGTCACTAATGTTATCAAAGATCAAACTCAATTTCTACTAGAAATATTTAGGCAACTAAAATTCCTCATTATGTATTTCTTAATGGCATTTATGACAAAATTCATATAAGATTAGTTTACTATGAAATTAGAATTATTTTAACTGGATGAATAAAATTTTAAAATTTATATTACTGGATTTATTCAATTGCATATTAAATTCAAAAGGCAATACAATTTGAGCCCATTCTTTTACGTTGTTTACAATTGTCTTATTTCTAAAAGAAAGAGAAATCACCCAACAACCATTGATAAACCTTTATTATAAGTCATAAGAAAAAATGAAACAAAAAACATAAGCTTAAATTCAGACATTCACCGTTTTAAAAAATAATCACCAGCTAAAAATTAGAATATATCCATACAGTAAATCTGCATTAGGCAGTTGGTTAAAAATATTGCACAACATTAAAAATAGTTGCATATAACAATAATCTAATTTGCTAATTAGTAATTCCTAATAACAATATCCAAAAAGCAATTTATCATAAGCAACATTTGATGAAGTTGCCATTTCGCATACAAAAATGAAATTCAACGAGATGATGAGGGCACAAAAAAAATAAAAAAAAATTAAAAGGATAACATTGTTTGCACCTAAAAAAATGTAGATAAAAAGATTAAGAAAATGGCTAGAAAATAAAAATTAGAAAGTGTTCATCAAGGCTAATTATAGAAAATCGGTCCCGATTTTATCAAAGAATTCTCATGAATCTCCGATCATGATTCTCAAGAATCAATTACCTTTTGTATTCAATAATACTGATGAGAAACCAGAGCATAAATTTAAGATAATTCAGATTATCTTAATATAAAGAACCGATTTCAATAATTAACAGACAGGTATAATCATTAAAACACCACCAGGGAAGTAATATCGGAATTACAGACAAGTTGCTCCACCAATCTGACCATCCATAATATATGGCAATGCATATAATAAGCAGCTTCATTAAACAGCATCACTATTTTCAAATGAAAAGCAATCCTGCAACCAAAGAGAGTGCATTATCAACTCTGATAAATGCATAAATCATAAAAAATATCAAATTTTTAAAATTAAGTCTACGAATTTTAAAAGAATGACAAAAATGATAATACTATACATGCCCATCATCATCAGGAAAAATATTCGTCAATTATTTAACAATATTCAAAATGCACAGAGATAATTTCAAACAGTTTCTTAATTAAGAATTTATTCTCTACATATAAATATTGATAATGAAAAATTACAAATTCATTTAGTTGTATACAAGTTCAAGACATAGTGAAATTTAGATGATATTTGCAACAATAAAGAATTAAAAAAAGCTAATAAATAAAAACAAAGCTTCATATTTTTCCTAACTACACAGCTTGCTTCAGCAAGTTGGATTTTTTTTTTAATCATCATAACTGCAATTTTTTTATTTTACTTACCCCATGATTTTATACTCAAATTTTTAATTGAATTCGAAGCAACTATATGTCAAATCATGCTTACATAGTTTTACATTAAAAGGAAACCTTTTAAAATAATATTTTGGCCATTTTCCAAAATGATAAATGCAACAAGGCAATGGCTTTAATAACACTTTGATCTTACACAAAAAGCAAAGAAGTGATGGCTTGAATAATAGAAATACAGGGTAAGCACAAAGTCTTTTCCTAATTACAAAAACTTAGTGTACAAAAACTTTTATACTCAAGATTTATATTTGTACATTGTAAATACCATAACCGACTTTGTAATGAGATCAATTACCTTACCAAATTTCAGCAGCAGACACTAGTGAAGTTCAAAGAAGATCAAGTTTCAAGCCATGTATTGTCCAACATTTGTTCAGTAACACTAGATACAGCATCCGTCATATCGGCTTTCAATTTTTGAGCATCACACCCGCTATGTCAAGTGTGCCAAAATATTCTTTGTCTTCAAGAAATGCAATACAGAACATACCAGCATACTTGCCATAGTGAATGAGATATCATAAACTGGCGCGGCAAACATTCATAACAATGTATGAGCTCCCTTGAACAGAAATAGGTTATTAGGTTTTATGGAACCACAAAACACATTGCACTCTTTCCCACATCACTGCCGTTTCATAAAAAATTAAAATTTTGATTTACTGCTTATGTTTATGGACTAGTTGTGCTATCTATTGGATCATAAAAAAAATATATTAAGAACAGGGCTATGCAATGATAGAAATGCTACATTACTATCTTCAACAATTCTTCCATGTTAGTATTTTATAATTAGAGAAGACTTTGTGTTCACCCTGTAAAGAGACATCATTCCCCCCTCCCACACACACTCTTCTTTAGAATCCAAAATATGCTCTAAATCAGAATTGGGGCACAAATATGGTGCATAAAATCAACTTTAATACCAAACACTTATTAATATAATTTGATTTCTTTCCTACCAAGTTTCGATTTTCTCATTCAAGGTAATAATCCTAACTTGGAACATCCTATAAAATGGGGAGGGGAGGAGGGTGAAACAGTCAGTCATAAGGAACAATCCTTAGAAAAATGGATGTCCAGATTCTTTTTTTTTTTTGTGGAAAATTAACACTCTGGGCAAGATATACTAACTCTGAAGAAGACAGGATTCTTTTATATTTAACATTCTCTTTAAATCGCATAGCAGAAAGAAATCATTTTTACACATGCTATCCAGTTAAAATTCTCTTGTCTGAAAGAGTTTCTATTCAAGTTCTTAATATTAAAGATGACATAAAAGGTCTTGCCTCATTTGCCATCAGACACTCATTCTCTTCAAGCAGATTGTTTAAATGACAATCTGAAATTCTATCAGACCAAAATGGATCATTATCTTGTTGCAATGGCTTATCAACATCAGCACTATAATCCTCGAAGCATTGAGAAAAAAGATCCTGGAAATAAAATGTAAATAAACAGTTGTTCAGAAGAAGGGAGAACAAATAGTGTAAAAAAAAAATATAAATACATAAATGATTCCATCATTTATTAGTGCAAATGAAGAGTTTCAACTCTCTGCTTATATAAATATTCAAAGTTACTGTTCATGAAGAAAAAGATGTTAAAATTCCAAATAAAAGTTAAACCAGAATTAGCAGTTAAATGCATAAGCTTTGATTAACATGGAAAATTTAATCACATAAAGATTCAAAATACAAATGATTAAAACTGAAATTCACATGGAATTGTAATATTTAAATCTAAAACAATTTTCAGGTTCAAAAAATCTACTTATTGTTACACCTTGTATTAAAATATACTCAACTCTGCGAGACAAATAAATTTTAGGTTCAAAGGAAAATAACTTAAAAATGCAATGCAAAAACAATGCATTTTCTTTGAATATTGAAAATGTTTAGTTTATACTTAAACAACCAACTTAAAATGCATATTTTTCTTGTGTTCACTGTATATAACTGGGATTGCTCAATTTTCACAAGAGCTCAAATCCTAAAATATACGGTGAATTAAGTTGGATTTATAATTTAGATTTAGGAGGCAATGCATAAAAACAGACGAGAAATTCAAACCTTTTGATTAAAATTAATGGTTTTCGTTTTACTCCGATAAAACACAGGTATTTATATCTTTAGCAAGGGAAATCTGAACAGCAATGTTACTATTTTATGAAAGTGATATTTTTATTAAAATATAAAGCTCTTCCTTCAAATTTATTTTTAACCATGCATAAGAAAAATTAGAAAACTTATGCTTACATTAATAGATCCTTCACAATTCTGAGGTGTACTTGGAACTAATTGTGCAAAATTCTTATCACCATCCATGTCTTGAAAGCCTTCATTCTAGAAGTAAACAAAATTAGCACCTTATTTCAAGAACTGGAATAGCAAACATTTAATTCATTTATTCATCATGCAAAAGGAAATTGATGTTCTGTTTCACTTTTAGACATTTAATCAGTATTTGTAATAGACAACTGAAATCAAATGAAAAATCATTAAGACTTAGCAATACAACATATGAAAAAGCACAAAGCAAAGAAACATTTATCCTAAGCAAAACGAACTATCAAAACCACATTAGATAGGAAAGGAACAGAACTAGAGAAGCAATATTATATTCAAAATTAATGATCCAGCAAGTTCTCAAAGAAATTCAGTGATCAAAATTTATAATTCAGATTTTATACAGTTAAAAGATGAGGGAGAGAAAAGCATCCAGAAGTATAGTTTTAATTAATATTTAAAAAAAGTAAATAGACTCCCAGTTTAACTACATAGAGATATGGTAATTAAATACAGTAATATGTCACTTATTCTTCTAACATTGTTTGCACGAAATGAGTAAATATGCGCTTGGCATAACCATTAGAGCAGGAGCCAACAAGACAAGATTTTTGCAACTTAGTGACTGGGAGCAGGAAACATAATGGATATTTGCTGAAGTAAAAAATACCCTTCGTCTATTGTTAGACAGTGTATTATGTAGGTACCCGACAGTTCATGGAATTACAGCCAGAAAGGAAACCATGGCCATATAGGAAATAGCAGTAAATTTAGTCATCTTTCTTGAAAGTTTGTTTTCTCTCTAATTGATAAGATTTCTACCATCCTTCCAGTGTAAAAGGCCTACCTTTTATCATCATATGCATAATATTTAGAGTTCCTCTAAAAATAAAAGCCACAAAAGAAAAAGGTCTGGAGACCCAGAAGACCACAGGAAATTTCAAAAGTAAGGAACTACTCAATCTCTGGTCATATGAACACCATACACTCATCTCTATCTTCTTAAAACCAATATCCCTCCTATGATTCCTCATCTATGAAGTTCTGGCTTGAATTTTTTTAAATACATTTCCAAAGCAAGTTGAAGTTATTGTTGCTGTGATTCCATCATCGAAAAACAACAAAAACCTAGCACTTGCCAAAAGCACACCATACTATTACATTTAGACTGTGAAGTGATATCTGGTACAATCAATGGGCGTTTTCTAAAACCCAATATTTGCAATTTCATTTATTGACCAGCCTATTCAAATCCAAATGATATTCATCACTCTTGCCATTCCTCATTAACTTTAACATACATTCCTAAGCAAACATACAGTGTTGTTCAATCCACAGTAACATGGACATCTGCCATGGGCCCCCTTCTACTAGAAAAGGATTACACATTCTAAAAATGTCTATTTCCGGCCATGAGAGAACACATTTAAGGAGATTTAAAATAACAAAAATTACAGTTTTTACATTAATTCCATTCGGTGGATTATTACTATAGTACACCTCATTATAATCATGCATCCATATATAAAGACTTAAAAGTAGTAAGCCACTATCAACATTTACAGCGTCTAGCTCACTAGTTTTCATACCTTTAAAGCTCATTGCATTCATGAGAAACAAATTTTCCTCCTCACCCAAAATTAGTAATGCTTGAATAAATTTTTACTAGTTAATCTATTAAACTATAATGCATCAAACTGGAAAAATACATTCCTCAATTAAATACTTCATTTAACAACAAAAATCTAGCTAGGTTTGTGTACATATTCTACTCACGTTAACCTGTTAGTGCCCAGTGTTCTATTTATAGGACAGTTACATTTCACTTTTGTTTCTTTTTTGGTTTGTTTATGAAGTCAATACGCATTACAAAACTCCTAAACAGTTTTCAAAAAGGCATATACCACCAATTAACAAGATTTTGAAGTCAAAAGCTCATCATTTTGAAATTTTTTGATTTTTCCTTTGATTTATTTTTCAGGTAATGCAAGGAATTAGAAAGTGATTTTTATTTGATATTTTAATACAATTTAAAAATCTTTAATATTTATGTAAATAAAAATTAAAAAATAAAATTTCCGAAAAATATTAAAAAAAAAAAAAGAAAACCAAAAAGAATTTTTTTTCTCCAAATTTAATTTTACTTCACAGTTAACTCTTGGTGTTTAAACATAATTTAACAGGATTTTTTTGAAATCTATGCTTTAAATTAATTTGGGCGTTAATGGGTTAGTTTGAGGGTTTATGGCAAGGGCCAGTATTTGGCCATGCTGCACCAAACAAGGTAGAAATATGTAAAAAAAGCTAGCAAGCGGATATAAAAACAATCAATAAAAGTCAAAGGCAGAAAAAATTAAACTTTCACATGCTTATTTAGTGAGAAGAGGTAAAAATGAGTGAGGTGTAAAATAGTTGGAACAAGTTGTTTAAGTGTGTGGATATGCCTGTGATTTTTAAAAATTCAAAAATGTAAATGTGAGGGTGCCGACCAATCATTGTGGTTAAGGTAGGTGAGCTCGTGTTAAAAAATCGCAAGCGATGGATTTTAAAATGTATGCATTCAATGAGTATATGTTTCACAGACATAGTACAGCTACAGTGTGGGCAAGTAGGAGCTGGCTCACCTAGCGATAATGGGTTAAATGAGATTAATATATGCAATATATTTACAATTAGCAAAAATATTTTAAGCAAGACGTTTCTTAAAGTCCAAACATAATTAAAGAAAACTATAATTCCATAAAAAAAAATGACGCTCTGTTCATAATTATCTAATAACAGTCCAACCATGGAAGAAATTCTCGAAATATTACTTCAATTAGTTTGTTTCAACAACAAAAGGAACAAGGGATCAATCTGCTGCAAAAAAAAAAAAAATGCCAAAACATTTACATATCCTAGTTTAACCCTTTAAAGATGGCCGCATGCATAACGTTACGAGAAGCTGGCAAGCCTGCGTGACCACCGTCCTCAAAACACACCGAAATACTGAAGAAAAATCTAACATATATATCAAATGAAAAATGCCTTGTAACTGAAGAAAAAGATACAACTCTGTTTACCTGAAGTCTATTAGGTGAATTGTTACTATACTGCAATTCATTATATTCTGAAGATGTATAATGTGTACCAGCTAGATTTATAGCTCCCATGGCTTCTTCAACACGGCTAGTGCAATAAGGAAAAGTAAATTTTCCTATAGGCTCCATATTTAGACTTTCTGTACAATTAGTAGGTAAGGCACCATTCTGAAGAGAGAAACAGTAAATCAATCATTTTACACAAAAAAAAAACACATCAAGCCTTAAATTACCATAGAGCTAAATTAGGTTTTATGCATGTTCTACAAATTAAAATATGCTGTACGCAAAATTGTTTGAACAATAGTTCTTCAATAATAGATACAGTTTAAAATATTCAGTTTCACAAGTTTACCTTTATACAATCCAATTTCCTGGTATAAAATTAAAATACCTAAAAAATTCCCTAAATGGTATTCAAAAAATTAACTCAAAGTTATCAATATAAAGTTTTTCAGATACCACCCTTAAAAAGAAAAGAGATTAAGCAAGCTTTAGGTGTATAAACACAATTCAATAAAACACACCAAAAAAAAGATTTTTATCTTCAGTAAGTACAACTGTCAGATGAATTTTAAGGCTGTGAAAGCTATATTTCAACTTATTATAAACACTAGGAGAACCACTCACATTCTCTATTTCCACAGTGCCTTGTATTTTTTTATCTAACAGTTTACAGCATCCCATCAATCCGCATTTATCATTCTCTTCAATACTAAAACAACTTGTAGAAAAAGTACACAAGGCTGGATCCTCTATGGACATAGCATGCAAAGCATCATCCTGTAAAAAGATAAATTGCTATAAGAAGGTTAAAATACTACATCATACTTTGTACTATAATATGCCACAAATAAAATTAACAGTACTCGGGAAACTACAGGCAATATCATCTATAGATAAATTTATGAAATTAAAAATCATCCACTTTAAATGTAATTTAATCACAAAGAGTATTCGTTACTCGTGTTCATAACTTATTCCTGCTTAAGTACTTGAATTACTTTCTAATACAACAGGAATATATTCAGAACTTTTTAAATCTGACTGATGAAACCCCATGCAACTTTCTCAGTAGAGAACTAGTTTCACTGATAATAATTTATATACTAATGACAATAAATGATATACAAGCAAGTTCAGCATAAAACCCAAGATATGTAAAAGTCAAATCTAGTATCAAATTTCAATCAAATAAAAAATGGCATTTTGATTTGTAACTTGTGAATCAGCAGAAGGGCACCTTTCTCTTTTAAGTATTTAGAAACTAATGTCCAACTTTAATTCGAGTTACATATAAAAAATTATACATTGCAAAAAACTGGCAGGTTGTCATTTGGTTATCAAACCTAATAAAGCTTCCATATAAAATCATTGCAGTAAAATTCAAGCTTTTTCCTTATATTTTCACAATCAAAGGAAAAGAATGCAAGTTAATTATATTTATCAAAACTATGCTACAGTAAAATGTTTGAAAGTTAACTTTTTTTACATGTTAGATAAAATGCTTACAAAGATTTAAAACAATGTTCAATGAAAGGAGACAAAATTACAGTTTATAAATTCTATTATATTACAAAATTAATGTACTGAGAATATTTCAAGTTAAGACAAGTATTAAAATCAGAAAATCAATCGCCATTATCAAATCACACTGCTATTTAAGATTTGCATACACAATAAGTTCAAACTTCTTTTCCATGTTCAAACATTTGCCTCAATGAACATGTCTGATTATAGGGAAAGTTAACCCTTTGAACAGATATTCACTTGGAAAAAGAAATTTAAAGATTTTCAACTTTAAGGTATAAAAATTAGTTTAATAGTTTATTATACCTGTTTTATAGCTATAACAAACTAATATTCCACAAGTGCATAGCCATACTTTTAGCATTTAGACTAAGGTTCCAAACCATAAACTATAGGGGGACACCAAGACCATAACAAATTTGTATTGCATATTTGTTGTGAATAATTAATCACCTTTTTCAGGTTAGTAAACATGATAAAAGCATTTTTTCAATTCTATGTCAAGGATTCAAAGTTTATGTATTTCAAATTAAGTTCTTTAAATTCACAGAACATTAAACAGGGCTTGTTTTCTAAAATTTAATTTTTAGAAGGGGGAACCATTCTCATCCAGAAAATTTACAAAAATCTTGTCAAGAATCCTATATCTAATCATAATGACTATCAAGACAACAAACTACTACATAAATTGAAAACCTGTTCTGTTTGCAAAGAAACTTATTTACACCATGACATTTAGCATCTGGACGCTAATAAAAAAACAGTAAATAGGTTTAATTTAGACGGAAGCTAAACAGAACTTGCTTATCTAGATTTCTGTACAATTCAATTTTAGTCTTCAGAATTAATAAATGCAAGCAACGCAAGAAGAATGGCAAGATAAAATAATTCTACCTTCATTGTGTTTTTATTGGACAAGTCTGAAGAAATTTGCAAGGGAAAAATTAACTCTAACAACAGTTATGATTTATATAAACTAATATTAAGGGTAATTAACATATTAAAAATGTTTAATGTAAAATCAAAGTCTAACAAATAATATTTCATGCAAGTTTTTAAATATTTATCTAAAAGAAATTTCTTACATTTCCATCCATTTGCTTTTCATGCTCAGTCAAAGGATGTTTTTGCAGTATTACATTTCTTACATCTTCATTCCTGTTTTCTGTAGTACAGCAAGCATATAACAAAGGAGGTCCAATTGGACTTGCCTAATTAAGAAAAGAAATTTTTCAAAATGGCATAAGACTGAATAAATCAAATTACGGCGCTAGCATTTTGCATGAATATTCTTTTAGTCTAATAAAAACTAAAAGATTATTCCTTTACTGTTTAATATTACAGATGACAGACAATTCTTTAAAAAACTTAGTTGAAACATTTCTTCATTTTATACGAGATAGACAAAATATAATTTGCACATATTTTAAGCCATGAAATTTATAAATACTAAATAAAGAGTATCAATATTAGAACTTACACTCAATATGCTTGATCCTCCAACTGGTATGTTCACATAAATATTTATCTAAAATAATGGAAAAAAAATTAACTTTAATTATTTTCCTGAAGAATTATTCAAGGATATGAAAATATAATATAAGCCATTTTGGATGAAGTATAATTTCTCTATAACATGAAGTTTATTGAAGTTCCTATGAACCAAAATTGAAATACTTATTTTAAGTCAGCATTGCATAATTTAATACTTTTTCACAACTACAATTGTGCAAAACTATATAAATCAAAGTAATGAGAATAGAGGAAAGATTAATTTTAGTTAAAAAATTAAAAACTAGTTTTTTAAATGAAGGAATTTAAATGAACATTGACTTAAAGCAGGAATGTTTAAGTATATTTTCTATTAAACTATACAAAAATGTTAAGAAACCCGATATGGTACTTTGTTTTTACCTTAGAATTTTAAAAAAATAACTAGTTGAGAAAATGATTTTTTTTAATCGATGCATTATAACACATTGGTAAACTTTTAATTCAATTTTAAAAGTTTATAGCAAGAAATTTTAACAAACTTTCTGTTAAAATTTAGAATGAAAGCTTAGATTTGTAAAGAATACAGTTACACAATGGCGGTTCATGTTATGCTTGGGGGTGCTGTAAATTTTAATCCTTCACTGCACAGTATTGCATATTTGTAGCACTTATTTTTTTCATTAACTTTGAGTAATTTTATATTTAATGAATAAACTTTAACATTTTTTCTTCAAACAGTTAAGTATTTTAACAAGTTAATTTTAAAAATGTAAGCTTTAAATTTGTTTTTCAGTTCTGTTTCCCGTATTCCTTACTACATTTATAAAAATTAACACAACTGTGGTTGAACATTGAAAATGACAGTATAGTACAGAAATAAGATAATTTTGTTATTAATTAATAACAAATGTTATGGTATAACTAATATAAAAAGTATAAGCAAATACTATTTATTAGTATCACTAAAAATTACTTAAAAATAAAATCTATTCTTGTTTTGTTTGTAGGAAAGAAAAACATTAACCTTGATGCTTGCAAGAAGATTAAACAATTTTTTTATAGATTGAAATTCAAAACTACATGGAACCTATCCCAATTCATATTGTGTGCATCAGAAAATATTTTATTTTTTTAATGCTATGGTAAGGAAAGCTTGTGCAGTGTAACTGTGCATGCATGCAGGGGGAATTCAGTGCTGCAAGGATCTACAGTTCTCATTTGAGTAGTTACTTTTTCCTTTGAACTTCTTTGGGTAGTGAAAAAATAAAAGATAGGGAACTTAATTTTCTGCATCAGTTTTTCCTTGTATTTCATTTGAAGATCAAAATTGTTTAATGTAAAATTGCATTAGACTGTTGATAGATTTAAATATTAAATGAGAAAAAATCGATTAAATTTACACAATGGAAAAAGTTGGGAGTACTGTAGTACCGCAGTTCCTATGCACAAGCCACTCCTACAGTTACATGACAGACAACAAAAGTCTCCCATTGAGCAAGAATAGAATATTTTTATTCATTCATAATAAAACAAAGTACATCTTTCATGCCTCAGAAGTTTAATACATGTTTGAAGCATCAATATAGGAAATGAGGCTCAAGTTTTTAATCTCTGTTCTCAAAATTGAAAGACGACTAAGTGATCCAGATGTATAATCAAAAAGTTAGGAAATTTTTAGGTGACAATTCTGTATTTTCCGATTAATAATTTTTTAAAACCTCCAACTCAATGACCATATTAAATGAACTGTAGGAAAGAAAGTTCTATGTTACTGACAATGTGGTAAATCGGTTATTATATAATCACCATGGTAATTATTGAAGGGGAAATTAGCAGAGTGCAATTAGCAATTATCAGAGTTCGAGAAACTGGTTTAATCATTGTTTATTTTGAACACATAGCACGTAAGACAAAGACACAGACATAAAGAACGTTTCACAAGCACAGTTCAAACTACAACACTAACTGCCTTATACGGCTCTCCATGAAAGGAATCATGGGATGCATGTGACGTCACGCAGTGACGTATTGTATCATGATATCATCACAATAGCTTGTGATTGGGTTGAAGATTGAATGAGGAGACTGAAGGAAAGTTAACTGCGTATAATTCCCAACAATCCCCCTTTCGCTGTTAACTTTCCACAAATAAAAATACAAAAACAATTATAAAAAATCAAACATTAATGACATTAACACCAATTAATTTACAGCAATTGTCATGCTTTTGGAATGTTAAAGTCTTAGTTAGAATGTCTGCAGCCATTTTATCAGTTGGAATGTAATTTATCTGTATTTCACCACGTTCATAAACTTCACGGATATAATGACATCTAATGTCAATGTGTTTAGTGCGTGAATGAAAGATAGGATTTTGAACAAGTTTCTGAGCTGCTTGGCTGTCAGAAAACACAACAGTTGGAGTTTCATCTACTGATTCATACAACTCATTTAGAAAACGGCGTAAATAAACAATTTCTTTGGCACATTCAGAGAGTGCAATATATTCCGCCTCGGTGCTGGAAAGAGCAACACAGTGCTGCTTTTTACTTTCCCATGAGATGGCTCCATCAGCAAATTCTAACATACAACCACTGTAAGATTTTCTATCTGTAATAACTGATGCCCAGTCAGCATCTGCATAACCAACTAAAGGCTTTTTTGTGGGACGGAAAGTTAAACCACGGTTTTTTGTACCTTTCAGATATTTTAATACTCTTTTAGCAGCTGTCCAGTGAGGCATACCTGGATTTTCGTTAAATTGACTTAAATAGCTAACACTATGACAAATATCAGGTCGAGTACAAATAGCTAAGTACATGAGAGATCCAATTAAAGACCGATAAGGGTACAATGACATTTCAGCCTTTTCGGCTTCTGTTTTAGGACACATTTCTTTAGTTAATTTGACACTAGGGTCCAAAGGTGTTTTCACTGTCTTAGCATCCTGCATGTTAAATTTCTCTAGAACATTTTCAATGTATTTACTCCGAGACATGGTAATTTGACCATTTTTGACATTTTGTGAAAACTCTATTCCTAAACAAAAACTTAATTTTCCTAGGTCTTTAATTGCAAACTCATTTGACAAAAAATTCTTAAATTCAAGATATAAATTTACATTAGTAGTACAACAGATTAAATCATCAACATAAATAATTACAATTAACTCACCTTTAGAGTTCTTTAATTTATAGACACACTTATCTGAATAAAGTGGATTTAAACCAAAAGATTTTAGTTTTTCATCTAACTTACAGAACCACTGCCTACCAGCCTGTTTTAGGCCATAAAGAGATCTTTGCAGTTTATACACATAATCGGGATGTTTGTGGTCAATGAAATGATCAGCCTGTTCCATAAAAATTTCTTCATCAAGATCACCATTGACATAAGCCATGATAAAGTCTAGTTGAAATATTTCGAGATTGTTTTCTGCACAGTAGGCCATTACAGTTCTGATAGAACCAGGTCTGGCGACAGGAGCAAAAGTTTCTTGATAGTCGACGTCAGGTATTTGCGCGAATCCTTTAGCAACAAGACGAGCTTTTCGTAAAGCAATAGAACCGTCTGCGTTGTATTTTGTACGCAGTACCCATTTTGATCCGATGACGTTTTTACCTTTTGGTCGTTTTTCTAGCTTCCAGGCTTGATTCTTTAAGAGCGCATTGTACTCTGTCTGCATGGCTTCAAGCCATTCTTCAGAATTCGGTCCATTTAAAGCTTCTTTCAAGGATGGAGTGTCTTCTTCTAAAGCGATTTGAGCTTCCTCAATTTTTTCCTTGATATTATACTTCTTTCTCGGCCTGCCCGGTTTCCCTGTAAAAATTTTGGATGGCCTGCCACGTGCTCTTGGAGCGTCAACATTGATTGTGTAATCACCGTTGATATCAGAATCCTTTGATTCTTTTGGCGAGCTTCCAACTCCAATGTAGGGGTAATCCGTTATCTGATCATTCGGAGGTGGGTGTGTTTCTTCCTGCGTCTCTGATTGGATGGTTCCTTTTGATTCGCTATCCATGATGTCAGAGCTAAGAATTTTATCCTTTTGCGGTAGGTGTTCTTTTTCTTTCGGTTCGATTTCCGGAAAAAATAATTCTTCGTAGTTGCTCGTATTTTCAAATTCGTTTATGAATTTTACGTCTCTGCTAGTTATTACTTTATTCGCCTGAGAATCAAACAGTCGGTAAACTCTGTTTTCATCTGAATAGCCTATGAAGATACATTCGGTTGATCTAGCATCAAATTTGCCCTTCTGAGGTTGCTTATTTAAAGCAAATGCTTTTTGCCCAAACGTTTGAAAATGTTTCACAGTTGGCTTTTTGCCAAATAATTTTTGGAATGGGGTTTGGTTTTCATCTTGTAATCCACGAGTAGGACAGCGATTTCTTATGTACACAGCACAATTTATTGCTTCTGCCCAGAATTTCATTGGGAGTCCAGATTGAAGGAGTAGGCATCTGGCCATACTGACCAAAGTTCGGTTTTCACGTTCAGCGATGCCGTTCATTTGTGGGGTATACGCACATGTGCGTTCTCTTTTAATTCCATTTTTGATTAAATAATGGTCGAAATTTGGTCCAACATACTCAAGCCCTTGGTCAGTTCGGAGAGTCTTTATTTTGCAGTTCAGCTTGTTTTCAATGTAAGCTTTGAATTCAAGAAATGCAGACTTTACTTCGTCTTTTGATCTAAGGAAATAAACATGTACAAATCGGGAACAGTCATCAATAAAAGTTGCAAAATAAAATGATCTTCCTATTGACTCAACACGCATAGGTCCACATAAGTCAGAATGTATTACACTTAATAATTGTGAACTTCGGTTTTTTGGCTCTTTTGAAAATGGAGTAGCAGTTTGCTTACCTTGGATGCAAACTTTGCAGTCCGTCAAAGTGTCATTTGGTTTAAAGTTCATTCCATACACCATGTTCTGCGCTTGCAATTTCTTCAGATCTTTTTCATTCAGGTGACCGAATTTTTGGTGCCATTGTTCAATTTCTTTCACAATTGACACGGATTCCACTATTGCAGTGACGTAATAAAGACCTTTTTCGCGTTTAGCGATGAGCACAGTTTCGTTTTTAGAATTAATCACACTAGCATGGTTTCGTTGGAATTTCACAGTAAAGTTGTTAGCAGTAACCTTGGAAATTGAAATCAAATTATTCTTTAATTCAGGAATATATAACACATTTTGAAGAGTAATTCCTTTTGTTTGATTTCCGACAAGAACATCGAATGTCACAGTTCCTTTGGCGATAGCTTTTACCGTTTTGTCTACGGCTAATTTTACGTATGTGTCGTCGATAGGATTTATTTCTGTAAACAAATGTTCGTTGAAACACATATGGCTTGTTGCACCGCTATCAAGGCAGAAAATATTTCTTTGCGAGTCAACACAGCTTAATACAGTATCAAAGATTACCTTTTGTTTTGTTTCGTTGGTTTCCGCTATCATTGCACTGTTGTTTTTGAATGATTTATTATTATTCAGCATCAGATTTTTATTTTCTTGCTTTTTACGGCATATGCTTGCTTTGTGTCCGAAGATTCCGCAGTAGTTACATTTTAACTTGAATTTGTGATTGTTGTTTCTGTCTCTTTTTCCGTCGGCGTCGTGTTGGCGACTTTCGGTTTGCCTGTAACGTTCGTATTTCTTTTTCTCGGTGTAGAGAGCTCGTTGTGAATCATGCAAGGTCGGAAATTCTTTATTTTTTCTTGCATTTGCCTCTTCAATTAGCTTGATTTTCAGCGTTTCGGGAGAGGGTAACTCATCTCTGGATTCGATTGCGATTCGGAAATTTTCGTACGACTCGGGAATGCTGTATAACAGTAGAATCGTGAGTAAATCATTAGCGATTTCGATTTCCATTTCCTTTAATTTGTCCACAAGCATGAAGAATTCGTTGATATGCTCGTTCATATTTTTAGAGTCAGTCATTTTTGTGAATAAAAGTTGTTTCAGGAGCGTTGCTTTTCGCGCTGGTCCTTTTGACTCGTTAATGTTTTGCAATTTAGTCCAGAGTTCATGTGTAGTTTTGCAGTTCTTGATTTGACTTAATTCCGAAGGATGAATTGATAGGATTATATCAGCTTTCGCTTTTTGATCGTCGGATATCCATTTCGCAACGGCTGTTGCATTATCCGCATCCCCAGTGACTTCTGGTTTTGGTTCAGCTCCGGTGACAAAGTTCCAATGATCATTTTTCACCAAAATAGCTTCTATTTGTAGTTTCCAGCTGTCGTAATTGTCTTTTGAAAGTCTTTCTATAGCGATATTACTTGCCATGATCATTCGTTGATGAATGCAGACTCAGCGCAAATTCAGCGGTTTCGCTTTTTGCTTGTCTTAGCAACTTCGTAGTTTAATCGAAGTGCGCAGTTTCATTTCTCGTTCAACTCTGCATAAAGTTAACAGGCGCAGTTAAAGATTGCCTGGTCCCCATAACCATTGAAGGGGAAATTAGCAGAGTGCAATTAGCAATTATCAGAGTTCGAGAAACTGGTTTAATCATTGTTTATTTTGAACACATAGCACGTAAGACAAAGACACAGACATAAAGAACGTTTCACAAGCACAGTTCAAACTACAACACTAACTGCCTTATACGGCTCTCCATGAAAGGAATCATGGGATGCATGTGACGTCACGCAGTGACGTATTGTATCATGACATCATCACAATAGCTTGTGATTGGGTTGAAGATTGAATGAGGAGACTGAAGGAAAGTTAACTGCGTATAATTCCCAACAATTATATATAACTGGATTTTTTGTGTGGTTATTGTATGTAATGACCAGTTATATATAATTACCATGGTGATTATATATAATAATCAATTACTCACATTAATCTTAAGATATTATGAAATTCTTAAGATAAGTTAAGTTAATCCAATCTAATACGAATTAAAACCAAAATATTTTTTGAAGTTACACAGAGAATAGATTTAATCTATCGGGCATAGTTAAAAAAAACATTTAAACTCAATTCCAATAAACTGCAAGATTCCTGGAATCGGGGGAATCTGTAATCCAAACAAAGGCTGCCTGTTGACTCCAAATATAAATTTGTGAAACAGAAATCAATGCCGAATTTTAATCTTTATATATAAAAGGCAAATACCATGACTCGCTCATCACGAAATCTCCTAAACCACTGGGATTAGAAACTTGAAATTTGGCAGGCGGTTGCTTCTTGGGGAGTAGGTGCTTACCAAGAAAGGATTTTTAATTAGAATTTAAATTTAAAAATTACTTTATATTTTAAAGAGTTTCCAGAATAACTTCGGATCCTATTATCACAAATACAAACATTTTTACAACATCTTAAAGATAAAAAAAAAAAAAGCTTTTCAATGACACCAATCTTATTTCCATGCAATATTTTGTTCAATTTTAATTAATGTTTTAAAATGTTTTAAAACATGGATTGTAACAATGTTTTCATTGTTGTAAATAAAATTCAAACCATCTCATTATTTCAGCAAATCTTTTATTCATGCGCTTTTGAAATTGTTATGGTTGCGATAGTTTCCCAAGAAAACAATTTATACCAACTCCGAAACAGAATTTTCACTTTAATATTCATTGCATTTCTGAAACATTTCACCACACCTGCTTCAAAGTAATATTTTTATAAAGCATGGCAACAGATATTTGATTTCAGGTTTGTTTTTATTGCGTGTGAGGTAGAATGAAATGATTTTCGTCCTTTCTTCAAGCATTTAATCTCACGATTTCCTGCCATTTTAAAATTATGAGGCATGAAAACGCTTTCAAATTTTAGTATATTGCATTATAGGTAATTTATTAAAATTTTGGTTAGGCTCAAGAATATAGTAGTGCCATCAAGTGATAACTCATCAAATTTGATATTAGAAATTACAGCCTGAAGCTAGGAATTACAAAGAGGCACACACACAATATAGTGTTCGGGAAACTAATTTTTAAATTTTGTCTACCTCCTATACTCCCGGGTCTTTTAGACGTCTATGAATTTTTTCCTGCCTCCCTTTTTGTAAACGCTGGTTCACACAGGCGTCCAGCATGTTCGGCTTTCGCGACCATATTCAGTGTTAATCATTCTACCGATGACCGATAGATGAATTGAGCGAGTTATTTGAAACTTGGTTTGTAAGTTTCATTAGCTGTGATGCATCATACAGAATTGTATTGCTAGCCTTTTAAAAGTTAAGTCTTTAAAGATTTTACTATCTGTCAAATACAATAAAATATTAAGTTTTTTGTTCATCTTTCCTGAGTTATCGTGGCTGAAACTGGGATGGGTAATGCTATAATTAATATAAAGTACAAAATTAAAAACTAATTTAAATGGGTGAACCAGCTGGTTGCCAAAGGCGGCTTGCAATATGATAAAATAAACAAATGAAGAATGAGAGAAATGAACGTTCAAAGGGCCATTTTAAAGTAGTAGAGGATCTAACAATACAGGATGTTTCAAAACTCTTGGTACAACCTTTTAGGCACAAGAGCATGTACCTAGATAAATACAAATCGCCTTACATTACATTACTCAAAATAGCAAAATACCAGGCATGGCAGCTGCTGTGTCTCTAAAATGACAAGTCATCCAAATGACAGAAGGTATAAAAGAAACTTACAAATTTAAGGAACAATTTTAGAGAATAAACTGTAGAAAATATTTCCAAATAACGGCTCTCAACATAGCAAGTACTGGCAAAACCTTCCGATGTTTCTTATAGCAGCTATAAAAATGATGGCAACAAGTTCCTCATCAAAATCATGATACATGAAACATGTCACTGCATGTGTTTTTCATTTAAGCCCGCTCCGTTCCCCTTCCACACGCAGGAAAAAGTTTAAGCATGAGAAATCAATGACCATATTTGCCATTCCATGAGGCCATCTTAATGGGAAAATGCCATCTAATGCTTCAATTATGATCATGCATTGCAAGGCAATTTGTACTTATTTAGCTGTGTTCTATCAATACTTAAAAGTTTATATTAAAAAAAATTAGAAACAACCAGTATAACATATGCATATATTAAAAATATTAAAGAAAACAAGCAGAAAAAGAAAAAAAAAAAGTCAAGCCTGAAATCCGTAGTATTAGCAAAAATAAAGTTATATCAAGAGTACAAGAAAATCTAAACTTACTGGATTAAAATTCGAAAGACATAGGCAGTGAGACTGTTCATTTGGTAGATTTTCAATTTTAAGTTTCCCTTTAATGCAAGTAACTCCCGTCTTTAATGGAACAGTCTCACATCCATTAAATCCATTCTGTAGAAAGGGAAAAATGATTTGAAAATATTTTTAAAACTATATTTTTAAATAGAGCAATGTGTAGAGCGCGATTTAAATTAGTAGCAAATTAGAAATGCATGAGAAACAGTAAGCAATAGAAAAACAAGGGGAAAAGGATAAAAACTGGATAGAAGTTTTAGAGAAAACATGAAAATTTAACTATTGGAAATCTAGCCTAATACCTTATTCCGAATGCCATTTAAAAAGGGAATTGCAATATTAAAGCCTTAGTAATTATTAAACATGCATACAAACGAGTTCACTAGTTAACTTTTTCCCAAAACCACCAAACAGATAGGTCCACAAATCTGGTACTTAACCCTTCAACTCTCTCTACACGGGTACTTTCTTATATATAAGGTTTATAAACCACACCCACATTAAAGGGTTAAAAGTACGACATGCTTAAATTATGGCAAGTTTTTTTAAAGAATTAGACAATACTTGGATTAAACCAGAAGAATATAAAACGGGTATTTACAAAATCACTTCCAGTTCAGATTTTAAGCATATACTAAAAAAAGTGATTACAATACAAGCAGTATTTAACTGCTTCAACTTAAAAAAACATGTCATTATATTCATTATTATTTTTAAGCCTCTATTTAATAAAGTGCTTTCAAACTGCCATCTAGTTTTTTTTTTTTAAATTCTATAGGTTTATTCAGGGTACATAATGAGAAATTGCTGCAAAAATTAAGCACTTTTAAGCACCTTAGCCAAAAAAATTAAACACCTTTGTACATGCATATATAAGTAGACCCACATTTCCTATGCATAGGATGAATTCCGTTTCACAATAATGCATATTTTTTTTATTGAATTTTTTTTTAATTTATATATTTAAAAATTTAAATATGTATTTAATTTTAATACTTCTGTATTTGCACAATGTCTATTTTAAAAAAGAGGTTGTATTTTTGATTCGACAAAAAAAAAATAATGCAAAGTGCCATTACCAAAAATCAAGTCAACTTTTATAAGACCAGCAATAAAAATCAAGCTTTTTTCAATATTTCTTAATATTAACAAATTACCAATTAATTTGGCCCTTCAGGATAATCATTCCAGTATTTCAATATACGGCAGTGCCCATTGTTGCAAAAAGAGGGAGAGAAAAAAGATCATTAATAGTCCAGTCAATGAAGGGTTTGAAAAAAAAATAACATTAAGTCATATAGTTTTGAAAATTGGCACACATGTTCGTGAGGCGCTCCTGATGAACATACTAAAAGTCCCTGGCCCTAAGTGGGAACTCGCAACGTCATCTTGGATTTCATCCAACTTTAGTTTTCACTTGAATATCTCGAAAATTCAGTTTTTAAATTAAAATCATTTTAACAAACTAAAAAGCATAAAATTTCCTACAAATACATGCTTTTATTTTTCTTCTAGCTTTAATAGTGTTAACTAATTAATGTGTTAATAGTTTCAGAGATAATGGGCTTCGAAGTTTGTTACCATCTTGGATTTCATCCTCCTTTTTTCCAATTCCTGCTATTAGTTCACACTCTCCCTATATATATCTTGTTCAAATTTTGCAATTGATTTTAAACTAACTTCCCGATGAGCTGGAGACTTGAAACTTTAAACATAACTCAGAACTAGATGACAATGCAATATTAATTTGCTTTCTTGTGTGTCTGTCATTTCATATTTTGCATGTGCAGTACATTTTTCATTATATCTCGAATCACCCAAGTAGGAATTGACTAAAATTTTTTTTATATTACTTGTTTAGTTTGTCTTAAATATCTCAGAAACTATTAAAACTAGAAGAAAAATAAATGCATGTATTTGTAGTCAATTTTGCGATCATTAATTTGTTGTATCATATGTAATTGAGAATTGCATAGTTTGAAATATTCAAAAAAGACTAAAAAAGGGAGATGAAATCCAAAATGGCGGCGCAAGCTTATATAATGAAGAGAATAATAAATGTTAGGCATCTTTTCATAACTTTCAGATCAAACTAAATTTTTATAAATTTCTGAATGGCATATTCATTCCGAAACAAAATGAGAAAAATAATGAGTACATATCACAGGTTGAAAATTCCAGATTTGAAAAAGCAAAGAAATCCAGGTCATATTCAACCCTGTGATATGTCATAGAAATGAAACAGAAATGGAATTAACTGCATAGTACATCATACAGTGAAGGAAAGAGAAGGGAACATACTAGACTGCATATACAATGCAAAGTCGGGATTCTGCTATTATTTAATTATAACCACAAATGAAATCAAGTTTTCTAGACACCAATTAGAGTGAAGTATACTTTTAAAAATAATTTAGAGAAATTAACTTACAACATTGCATCTTTTAGTCATTTTCCCACCTTTTGAAACTGCTCTCTTTGTACTTGACACTAAAAATAAATTTAAGATATTATAGTTTAAACATATATCTAAAGAACTATTATTCTCAGATGATAATTTTTTAAGCAATTTGCATTGTAGAAGTGAGAAGTGGAACCTAAAATTATTTTGAGAAATATATCAATCTTTTTTACAAGCATGCTCAAGTGAAAATATTTACAGTGAAAATAGTACAAATATACAAAAGTAGATAGTTGATTTATCATAGGCATAATTTTTTGTAAAAAAAAATACAAAATGAGCATTTTTAATTGCAAATAAGGTATTAAGCATCCCCTTAATACAAATTAAATTTAATACAGATCAAACTTAAAAGCAATTATTTGAACAATAAAGATATTATCTGCAGTTAAAATTAAAACTGAAGTATCAAATAACGGATAAAAAAAGTTCCTTTATTATTCGTTTTTGAAGATACACCTTCAGATAAAAATTCTATACATTTTTTTAAATCACTATTTAATATCCTTAACAATATTGAAAAAGTTACTTAAATTAACTAAAAGAATCTTGTTTGGAACTCTTGAGTAAAACAATACAAGCTTGCTTAACTTTTATTCTGAAAGCAAATATTTCTTTAAAAAAATGGCTCAATTCAAGATAAAATTTTTTGTGGGAAAAATTGTAAAAAGGCATTTCTTTCTGAAGTTTTTGAAATTACATAGCACAAAAGTAATGTTTACAATTTTTTGAAATATAATTTAGGTTTCATATAATATTACAACATCAGAAGTTATAAAATTATATAGAAACTATCAAGCTCTTGTATGCAGATCATTTCAATTTGCTTAAGTAAACTACTCCAATAAGGTATGGATATACACTATTACGTTCAACCCTTTCCAATTTTCCAATACAATTCAGAGAAACCAGACTAAAAAGCAAAAATAAACTCCAAGCTTGTTTTAACAAATTCAACACTTTCTAAACTGCATATCATGGGGAGAAAAAACCTTATATAACCTATGCTTTGTGTTCATATTGACTATCCTTGGCTCTCAAAAAAAGGTTAAGCTCGAAACCAAGTTCAACATTAAATTAAAAGATTGGAAGAATTGAAATTTAGAAATAGAAGTTAAAAAATATTTCTTTTACTATCAAAGTTTGTTGATAATCCTCTGAGAATTTAATTTCTAGATGCAAATTTAAAATGCTGTATAATCAATTAAAATAGAACAATTATAGCTAAGAATTCTAAACAAATTTACATAAGAACTATTTTCAAACATGGGGACGATTGGTGATGGAACTTAGAATTCTGCATCATAGTTAGATAACAAACTCAACATCTGATCTACTCCCAAATTCTCTAAACCAATACAAAGCACGAACCTTTAACCCTTATTAAAGTGCACTAGTCTTAAAACCTTTAAAATGATACCCATAAAACAAAAACTATGCTTACTGTTTAATAGATTCAGATCTGCATAGTAAACAGGAAGAATAGGAAAATGATGGAAAGAAGTTAAAAAAAAAAGGATTCAAAAAAGTAAAAAATTTCATTAAAAACATTTTTACAGTACAGTTTAAAATCGAATAAAAATACATCCATTTACCAGCAAGTTCTCAGTGCACAACTAATGAACTATGCAAAGTTTCACATAAACAGTCAGAAAACTCTAAAGGAAACATTTTCAGTGAAAAAGATCTTGCATTCAGCATAACATTTTTTCAGTCTTTATTGACAAGAATATGCAAATATAGTGGAACCTCGAGAATCCATCAGACTATGACAATGCATGCTAAAAATAACCTACTGCGTTAAAAGTGGCGAGGTTGGTTTTACCTGTTGTCTAATCCACCCGAGTCCAGTCAGTGTTCACTTCACTGATCTTGTATGTGTTGCCCTATCGAAGCCTGTCATTGTTACGTTGTGTTGAAGTATGTGTCATGTGAATGAATTCTTGAAGTACAGCATCACTGCTTCTACATGACATTGCTTCCATGATTAAGAATCAAGATAATCCCGAGAAAAGTGAAGCAGAAGTTTCGACAGATCTTGTATCCCATGCAGATGCTGCTAGTGCACTTGAACTGGCGCTACGCTACTTAGAACAGCTTGCTGCCTTTACACCGACTGATGTATAATGTTTATATGGCACTAGTGCAACATATTTTCTTTTGGTGTAAGGAACTAAGCCTGTTTGACCAAGCAAACTAATTAAGATGCTGTATTCATTCTTAAATACCAATTCAAATGTTTCTTTTAAGTTATGAAAAAAATATTAGCTTTGTTTCCAATTCACAATTGTGATTTTTCCTTCATTTTTTAATACAAATTTCAGATTTTTTAAAAAGATGTTCAGTTGATCCGAAATTTTGGATTCTTAGGATTCGGATTACTCTACTGTATTCAGAAATGCTATATTAAAATATGAACAAAACAAATTTTGAAACAAATTTAAGACCTTTCCATTGGATACTCAAAAAGAATAATCTCAATAAACAAACTTGTTGAACAATGCAAGATTTGAAGTACTATCAGGCTAATCCTGAAAAATGCAGATCAACATTTTGCTTATTTTTAAATATAGATTCCTTGTGTTATTATATGGTACAACTTGAGTACCTTCTAAAGCCATATAAATGACTATTCTTATTTTGAAATATGTCGGAAGACAAGGACAATGCCCAAGCTAACACTCTACTCTTGAAACTTCCAAGTCTTTAAAAATACAAGAGTATTTGTCCCATAAAGGAGACAATATGCATCAAGCCCATACACATGCATCTTGAGTGAAATCAGATTGCAAATGTAAAATCCTGCAATACTGAAGTCGAGACTACTAGAAGGGCACAGCAACCCACATAATAAAGTTCAATATATGTCTAAGTTATGAGAATTAAAGCCAATCTATGCAAATTCTCATAGCTTAATTTTACAATGACTTCATATATATTCAAAATAAATCTTATTTGATAACAAAAAGTAGCATTTTAAATAACAAACACTTCATTACTTTTATTACTTAAAATACTAATTAGATTTTGATACAAAATCATACCATCAAAATTCAGCTTATATTTTCTTAGTTGAATTGATTTTCCTTTGCAAGTTTTCCCCATAAAGGTTAGAGCTCCACTCTCAACCAGCTTTCTCAAATTTGCCTTGCATCTTATTTTACACTTGTGATTATATTTCTCATCTAGCAAGTATTTTTTATAATTATTTGATAATTTATCCAATTCCTGTAAAAAAACAGAAAAAATTTAATATATCTTAAAGTAAAGTATAGAGTTCATTGAATGGTCAACTAAAGACGCAAAGCAATCTATATTAAAATAAATTCTTATCTACGGCAAGTTTTTCGTAATAGATATTTGTCAAACTTGAAGGCTTCAGTTTCATTTAATAGCAGCAACTAAATGGAACTGGATTATTGAACTAGTAAAATTTTACCATAATAAATTATGTTGTAAAAATAGCAAGAAAGTAGTTGCTACATTATTTCAGTTTTAAGATGTTTTTCAATAATAAGGCTGAAAAGTTTTTCCCCTAATTTCAAATTCATTTATCTTGTATCCAAAATCAAAATATTTCATGTAAGCACTTATAAAAATCACAACATTTAAAACTAGATACAATATTAAAAAACCCATACATCTGGGAGAAAATCTTTGGTTCTTAGAATTAATACATTAAAGGGTTTCTATATGTTTTCATTGGTGTTTATCATAAGTACTAAGCAGTCTATTCCAACATCCAAAAATAGTTTTTTTTCTGTTTCTCTTTTACTTTACATCTTGTTACATTTAAAGGACCTTACTGAATTACTAAATAGAAATTTCAGCAGCTCATATCGTGAATGTTAAAATAAAGAACAGCATTATGCAAGAAAGGTTTGAAAGCTTAGATACTCTGATATTTAACACTAGCCACCTTTAGCGAGCAGCATGCTCGCTTGGAATATCGGTAGCATTTCATATCTTTAAAATCTACATCATTCAAATTTCCAAATGACTACAATAACTAAAAGTTCATACTGTAAAAGGCATAATTCTAATACTATATCAGGATACTTGTGCTTGTTCCGTTCAATGGTCTCAGATAACTGCCTAATTATCAGTCTGTAATGTTTGCTAAATTTTGAACTTTGATGCAAGTTGAATTCTGCATCAAGTATAAACACTCATGAAGACATCGGAACAGTACCAGATACGTTTCATAATTTAATTAGTACCCGAGGAATTTTGTTTACAAATATAATAAAAATATCAATTAATGGTAATAAGAAAGAAAAATGTAAAGTTGAAAGAGTGATAACATGTTTCTACATTGAACTGTACAACAATAATAAATAACACTGCTTAACAATAGGTAATCTTTAAAAATTAATCTCCATTGTTATCTGTCCAGTGAAACACCCATTTTCATAATTATTATTAGAGATGTTCATGTCTTATTTTAATTAAATCTATGCTTACTTCCTCTACATGTTTACTGAACAATGCATTTAACTGCAAATTTGGATAGACACTCAACCTGTACTCTATTTTACAAGACCTGATCATTGTGTCCATGCATCTGTTATCTCACCCAGATTTGAACTTGAATGTAAAATTAGAAATCAATCATTTTCACTTAAAAATAGATTGGCATGTGTTAAAACATGTTGATATAAAACAGTAAATGTTATTCTAGTGATAATATATACACCTACTGGAAATGCAAAGAAAGTTACTTTTATTTATTTACCTTTACAGACATTGCCAACCAGCAAATATTGGTTCAAAGTTGTCAATTTTCTACCAGTGCAACAGTTGCCAAAATGTATATGCATATAACTATACCGTGAAGTTAGTGCAAAAATCTCGAGTTTCGGCAGACAACAATGTTATATATGGCATTTTATTTGTTGTGGCCTATCTGACACCCATTTTGGCAGCTGTCGCACTAATAGAAAAGTACAAAGATTTATTTACTGTAAAAAGTACCAAAATTAATATTGCAATATGGGAAAATTGAATTCAGAAAGCTTCTTACTTTAAATAACTCCAAGTAATCAGCATTTTTCCACTCTGGATTATTCATATGCACAAATTTTACAATAAATTCGTTCTTCATTTTGTCGTCATCCCAGTATAACATATGCCGAAAGTCTTCCTTATCTAAGCTGTCTATAATTTTCTTCAATACATTGGACCTTGAACACTGAAAAATTCATCAATTCTTAGCATTTTAATATGTTTGGATAATTTGTTACAAAATAAGGCAAGCCACCATTTAATGTGGTTACTTTATGGATAATTCTAGACAAAATGATCTCTCGGATAACATGCTCATATTTTAACAACAATTCCTTACTTTTTACTTTCTCGTATACGAAGTATACAAAGAGAAAGTATTGTAATTGTCAAAAAATTCAAACTCGAGATTTTAACAAATCTCCATGTTTTAGACCTTCCCCGAGTCCAAAAAACACAATTTTGGAATTATGTCCGTCTGAGAACACGATAACTCAAAAACAATTAGAGCTACATGGATGAAATTTGGTATGCGATCTTTACACATAATTTGTAGGTTTCGATCAAATTTTGGACAAAATCTATCTATGGGAAGTCTGCCTTAATGTGAACACTGTAACTCAAAAACTTGAATAGCTAGATGCATAAAATTTGGTACACAGTTTTATCATCAGGAATGTAGGTCCATATAAAATCTTGGCCCAAATCTGTCAAGGGGTTGACTGTCTGTTGGTCTGTATAATCATATACTTTTGAACATAACTTCTTAACAAAGTGACTTAGACAAGTGAAATTTCATACGTGGCCTTCTAACCTCAACTGTAGATTTGTGTCCAATTTTTATGTCAACAGGTTAAGAATAAGGAGTTTAAATTGGAAATTTGGTTTTCCTTATCTTAAGCAGTCCTATTGCATAATCATGCCGGCTTCCAATTCTACTATTTCAGCCTTACTGCGGCAAAGCACGGCCTTCGGAACTCGTGATACGACATTTCGCTTTTTTTCTCCACCGTGTCAGGGATGCTTGTTCGTTTTACTGCCTTTTAGCTTATTTTTCCTCTACATGTGTTGGGAGTATACGAGGAAGTTTAGGGGACACCACCCCCGCTGGTTACTTTCTCGTATACAAAGTAAAGAATCTCCACGTTTTAGACCTCTCCGAGTCTAAAAAACACAATTTTGTCCGTGCATCTGTGAACACAATAACTCTAAAACTATTAAAGATACAGGGATGAAATTTGGCACGTGATCTTTACACATAATTTGTAGGTTTCTATCAAATTTTGGACAAAATCTGTCTAAGGGAAGTCTGTCTGAGTTTATGTGAACACTATAACTCAAAAACTTAAACCTCTAGACGGATAAAATTTGGTTTACAGTTTTATCATCGGGAATGTAGGTCCATATCAAATTTTGGACCAAATACATCAAAGGGTTGACCATCTGTAAGTCTATATAATCGCATACTTCTGAAGATGATATCTTCTAAAAGAAATGACTTAGTTAAATGAAATTTCGTATGTAGTCTGAACAATAATTGTACATTTGTGTCCAATTTTTGTTTAAATCAGTTAAAAAAAAAGTTTTGAATACGTATTAAAATGCGTATATAAAGATTTAATTAGAATGTAAATTTTAAAAAGACGAAGGGAAAAAAATTAGCATATATATAAGCATAACAATGCTTAAATATGCAAGAAAAAAAAATACATAGTCCATCCAAGACTGTCAATCTTTAAAAAAAAAAAAAAAAATCAATTTTCAAATTTATCCAAATTAATGCTTAGAAGAACTTGTTGTATTTAGATAATCATTTAAACTCTTAACCTTAAAATACTTGTTATATAATTAAAAACCGAGATTATGCAGATATTTTAATGGTAGTTTTATCTTAAAATGTACTAAATTGGAGTTCACTTTCAGACTAATGAGAAACATTTAAAATACTTACCATATTTGTTTTCTTTCTAGTTGCCTGAAGAAAGAAAAATAAAGTGGTTTATTATATGTACAAAGTTCCTCAACTTTGCATTTTAAATCATTCCTTTCTAAGTTGCAGTTACTTCTAAAAATCCAATTTATTCATTTAACATTTCGAAAGAAAATACGAGATGCCATATTTCATTGAAATTAATGAGACAGATTATGCTACAACCCAAATGCTCCTGTACTTTAAAAAAACCTTAATATACACTATGAATTTCAGTTGTACTTCTCATATTCACATGTCAAATGATAACTTATCCTTTTTAGCATTGTTATAGTTTCCATCTTCTAACTAACACTAATCTGAAATAACTAATAAAGAGTTAGTTATTTAAAATAAAGCTAGTTCATAATCGGAAGGTTAAATGAACCGTTTTAAAACAGAGTTTCCTTGATAAACATGATTTTCATACTGGTTCTCTTTCTGAATATTTTCAATTATTTTAAGGCCATTTAAAAAAATTATTAGTGCTTTGAAACTAATAACTATATTCTTATATGCATTATAAAATACATTTTTTTTTTATAACTGCAGCTCACTAAAAACAGTATTAAAATGTAGACAGCTTCTCTGTGGCATATACAAGTTGAGTGGTTTCTTTCAACTTTTTTTTTTTTACACTTTATCTCCATTGTCATGTGGAATTGTCCCCATGCATTTTATATGCAATAATTTATTATATAAAATTTACACTAAAATTAAGTCATTTATAGACATAATTCAAAACAAAAATTGTGGGGAATATAAAAAACTTGAATGTTCCATATACTTAGCCAAATCAATACACCACCCCAGTCCCAAAATAGAAAGTATTATCTAATTGGATATAGAGTTAGACATTAACTTTATAGTTTTAGGACTAATTAAATATTAGCTTCTATATTTGTATAAATGCTCGAAATTTTATATTTAATGCAAAACTTTGTATATGAAAAATTTATTATTAAAATCTTAGTTGTAATATTTCAAAGTTTTATACCATATTTCTGTAATTTTCAACCTAAACAGAATCTTTAAAGTAAAAAACTGATTTAAGATAAAACTTAAACTAAATAAAACAATTACTATTTAGTTTATTAATTACAAAGTTTTATAAATGAAAAATTAATGTTTGAAGCTATTTAATAACAAATACACAAGCTTACCTTTTTGGATCTTTTTTTCTTTGGTACCTATTAAAACAAAAATTGAAAGGTTCTTTCAGTAAATGAGCATAACAATTAAGATTTTATAAATCACATTTCACAAAAAAAGAAAAATGCTTTTATAACCAATACTGTTCTGTGCATTTAACAAGAAAAATTATGAGCAAATGAATATCATGGATGAACAATTTCAAAAAAAATCATTTATAAATGTTAATTTCATTGTTAATATAAAAAAGTTCCCCTTTCATTTAATATATTCCAATACAAATTTTACACACTTGCTAAAAAGTTTCAGTATACCAGATACAACAACAAAAAATATTGCATCAACATTTTTGTAGATAATTTAACCCTTTGCATTCAAGAGAATACTCTCATTTCCCACTCTAGACAGTGCATCATTTAGACATTTCTTGATTTCGATGGTTAAAAAGAATACCTAGAGTTGCAAGAATTCGTAGGATGATTTTTTAGAAAAAATGAACTTGTACAATTATATTTTTTACATTTCAAAGTAATATAACGAGTCCTTGTAATTAGTGAATAATTATGCATCTAATTACTTCTACAAGTACACAGGGTTAATCGTATAGACCCTTAACTGTAAGAACATGGAGAGCATAAACTGAATCAAGGTTTCAATGTTGAAATTCATTAAAGATAATATATATAAATATGTATCCGTGTTCTAACTTATTATGAACACCATAAAAAATTCCTCTACATTCAGTTTTAAAAACAGACTTCTAAATTCACAATACATATTTCCAGTTATATTATGGTATAAAAACTTAATACTTTGATTTGGATCTTGTTTCAAGATATAAATCCAGTTGCACAAATTTGTTCAAAAAAAAGCATAAAAATCAGACAATCTATCACGAAAAAAATTGCTTGCAATTATGATAAAATGCTTGACAAAAAGTATAAAAATCGAAATTGGCTCAATTGATAATGAAAATAACAGTACTATTAAAATTTAAAAAACGCAAACAAGAGTTAGTAAATCATTTTAATTCATTAACAGGCTTTGCAAATTTTTTTTTCTTCATTTAAAAATAGGTTACTTAGATCCATTATGACAGCTTAATTTTTATCCCAACATCAGAACTTGTAAAATACTTCCAAACAAATTTTTGCCGGTACACTAGAAACTTTAAAAATTAAGAAGTTTTGGTTAAACCAAAAATTTATGTATGAACTACAAGAAATCAAACTCTTACCTAGGAAAACCCAAGCAAATGTATATAAATTACTTTTTAAAGAAGATATATTAATCTTGCAATTCTTGTCGCTATGAGAATAAATAGACAATCAACGAAGAACAAAATTAAACTTGATACTTTTAACAAGTATTAGAATTTAGTATATATAGTTATATTTCTTCAGATCCGTTTTACATTCGGCATATATTAAAAAAATAAAGCTTACTTCAATAACGTCCATTTCGGCAGACATGCTCACAATCCCATGTGAGCATTTCACGAAGAGATGTATATAAAAACAATGCGACAAAAACAATCAGTCGCGGTATAGATAATATAAACGTGCAATCGAAAACTAGACTTGTTGCATCATCGCTAAAATCCAACCAATCGCG
>BGPR01001855.1:186189-210116 GCA_013235015.1 Araneus ventricosus | reverse complement strand
CCACGGAACTGTTGGGAATATATTTTTCCAATTAAAGATAGAACTAAATTTTAAAAAGCTGCATCCGAAAAAGCTGAAAGATCCAAGCAAACATACATTGTATCTTTTCTAAAAAAAATCGAATGAAGTATTTTTTTTTCTTAAAATTATCTTTAGAGCGGCCATTTTTCCTTGGAGCGGAGGATGGCTGCTGTAGAGAGGTTTCACTGTACTACTACTCTTCATTCCCAGACATTTATTGAATGTGTTGCATAAAGCCTTCTTGTTGTAAGTTTAGGTAAATATTTCTAGAATTCTCGAAGAAGAAAGGTACAATAATTCAGCACTGACAAATTATTCTACGAGGATAACACCTGATAAGTTTACATGGCGCTCCACTGTCAAACAGGAACTATCAAGTTTCCAAGCATCTGTTGTCGTGAGGATTGATTTAACATTTAGTTATGAAAAAGTATGGTTTTGATATAAAAAAATTGTAACCGTAAAAAATAAAAAATATTGTATTAATTAATTAGAATCATGAAACTTCCGACATCAGACAAGATTCTGTATTTGTATTTATTAATCTGAGTTAAGAAACTACAATCTATGTTATTTATTAATTGTTTATGCAATATTTATTCGAAGTGCGTGCACGTTTTAGCAGGGCCGGCCCAGCAGTTGATTTTCGGGGCCTTGAAACTGATTTCGTCAAACAAAATATTTTATTGCATTAGGATTGTTTTCACGGATGTCATACGGTGTAATTGGAGTTTCGCGATTTTGATTTTTCAATAACTGTTAATTATATATTTCGTCTGTTTGTTAGACATTTTCGGTTTTTAAAAATTCTGCAAGGGAGTTCCTCCTCTTTTCAGCAATTTTCTTTCTTTTTCGATGTTTTTTCTTAAATTTATCAGATCCACACATGTATTTCCTTCCGGAATCTCTGTCTCTAGTCATATACCGAAATTGTCCAAAAATAATATACAAGTAAAATATTATATTAAGCATTTGTCTTCCCTTTAAATACGAATATTTTATTTATTTCCCCACCAAACGTACAATGTACTATCATCCATTACAAGGCAAGCATAATGAAACACATTTTTTTTACTGTTCTTACTCTGTTTTGGCTATGTTGTGAGATTCAAAGCTTGAGACTTGAAATGTGCACCTATCGCGTGATTATATTCAAATGCATGTGTATATTGGAATTAAAATAAAAAATTACAATGCATTTTTAATTTGCAAAATCAGTCAGCTGCGCGGGACCTTTAAAAAACGCGGGGCCCAGTGCGGTCGCACCGTTCCCACCACCCTCCGGCCGACCCTGCGTTTTAGGACAAACTGTAAATTTAAATATAAAAATATCGAAACATATATAAGTGTCTAAGACGGGTAAGTATCACAGATCTAAAGATTATGTCGGCCAAATGGACGTGTCGGTCGTTTTTATGTTTGCTACCAATCTGGAACAGCCCCATCATCAGCATCGTTTTATTAGCACCCATAGTCATTCTTTTTGATCACTATTTATGATCTATAATATATGGAAAAAATTCAGATTTTCCCTGGAACTTTTTGGACAATACATGACCAGAAAATATAAATATTCATCTAGTTGGAATAAATTTTCCTGTTTCAAATCATTGTGCTTTGTTATGGTTCATTCCTTTTGTATTGGTTTATTGAAACTATGATAGATAATTTTCTAACGTTATAATCCAGTATTTTTTTATTTTCAATAAATAAATAAATGTGTTAAAATTTTCACAAAATAGTGTTAAGAATCATGTATTAATAATTTTAAAATCTAAAGATATGAAGAATAATTCTAAGACGTTCCAGAGGTACCTGTTCAGTTAATCATTCTGGCTACTTATGCTTAAAAAAAGAACAAAAATTCCCCCCCCCCTTTCAATTTTAAGTTACTAAATCGTTTGAAAATAGAACTGGTTTATAGTCAGTCGTTCCGCCTTTTATTTTATTTCTGTCTCATTTTGTACTGAGCTTAATTTTTAAAAATTCGAATTTAGAATATAATTTTTAATTTACATTTAAGTATTTCGCTTTAATGACCTTCGCCTTCACAAGCATAGACGATTGTTGTTTTAGCGCTTCAAAATTCTGGAAAATTAATATTTCCAAACTTTTTTCGCACACATTCAGATTTTTTTTAATGAACCCATACACGATTTTAATTACTACTAAATAAAATTCGCAAAGATATTGAGTAACATAACAGAACTTCCTAAGAAATTTCGTTGCGTAATGCGTTTTAAAAATACGTTTGCTTGCCATCTTTTGTTTTATTCTAAGAAAAATATGCCTATTATTTAATTCTAAGAATAAATATTATCCTAATCTAATACTATATAAATAGAGGAATTGCTTTGCTAATGCAAATAAAATGCATTAGCAAACTTATTCAAATTTTGGATTTGAGCAGAGTGTGAAATGAAAATCTTGTAGGTATTATCTTTTATTATTATTATTTTATAGATATTCAAAAACCCCACCTCTCAGTAATAGGCTTTTCTAGCACTTGTTTGAAAATTATTTGTTAAAGAATCAGAAATTCAACTATGGATAAAATTCACTCTGCTCGAAAGCAACAAAATGCTCGTTCAGCGAACCAAGTACTTAACCTTTCAAACCTCGTCCGTCTAAACATATCAAAGCAAGATCCATAAGCATTCTGTCAATAACGATTACTTGGCCATAAATAATCATCCTTCTGATAATAGCAAGCCTATCAAGCAGATAAGCCATCCGGTACATTGATATGAGATTTTCAGGTCGGAATACAGAACGATGTTTTACTGCCGTTTTTATCTCCTACTTCAAGATGCCGTAACTTCGTTCTTTTTTGACTCTCTATGAAAGGTATTCTGACGATATAAATTCTGGTTGAAACGAGATATAATCGAAAGACTTGGGAATTGTTGCTGATTATTTTTTAGTTTATTTCACGCCGAAACAAAGAATTTTGGAATTACTTCTGTCACACGTACTACTTGATTTGGAGTATAAAAAAATTTGTTTCTTTGATATTTTACACTAAAAGTAATTCCATTTTCTTCTTTTATTAAATCCCATATATGTATCGAAATAGAAAAGCATATAGAGACCTGAAGGGACATTCAAAGACTGTTGAGTTGAGAAAATGAATAACAAAAACTATCTTCGTCCGTGTGAAATTAACAGAAATTAAAATTTCTTAATTCAGTAAAATTAATTATTCGTTTCTTTTGATTATTACTTTTACGTAATTCTGAATATCCTAGAAAATTCATTCGTCATCTGACCACGGTTCAAAATTACGAGGTCAGTGCAAAGATAGCCCTAGTATTGCTTCATAACGGGACGTTAATATAACTAAATTAAACGTAGAAAATGCATATCAAATTCTAAGCCTAATTAAGAGAAAATAATTAAGCTTTAAGTCTTTGTGGTCCCTATGTTTATTTTGAGAAGTTTACCACAAAAAAGAGCTTTTTTACTACATCATTAGAATTATTGATTTCTTTCTGTTGCATCATATCACTTCTCTCTGACTGTAAATACTTTAAAACTTGGAAATAATTTTACACACGAATTTTCGAATGTTTCTAAATATGTCTGGCAAATATTTGTAAAGTTCGGAACCACTTTCACTGAAATTTGCCTTTTGACACAGGGTCTTTTTGCCTTTTGAATAGGAAACACACAAGAATTCGATTATCTCCACCTGCATATGATCAACAACCTAATCTAAATTGGTGCCAAAATTAAAATTACAAGCATATTTTTCGTAATTTTTCATAACTACAAATAACATTTTTCAATATTTATCTTTACATATAAAAGGCAAATACCATGACTCATTCACTCACTCATCACGAAATCTCCCAAACCATGAGACCTAGAAACTTCAAATTTGGCAGGTAGTTGCTTTTTGGATAGTAGGTGCTCATTACGAAAGGAATTTTCAAAATTTTAATTAGAATTTTAATTAATTAAAAATTACCTTAAATTTTAACGTTTTTCCACAATAACTTCGAAGCATATTGTCGCACAAAAATCATTTTAACATCATCTTAAAGTAAAAAAAAATATAGTTTTTCAATGACACCATTTTTATTTCCATGCGGCGTTCTGTTTAATTTTAATTATTTAAAAAAAAATGTTTCCAAACACAGCTGGACGGAGCAACGGCGTTGCTCACGGTTCCTCAAGGTCGCAGTTCTATTAATAGAACTGGAAAGAGAGGGAGACTTTGTGAGAGGTTCCTATCTAGGGGGCAATGCTTCCCATTCATAGTTCACACCAGTGCCGGCGAGTCTAGGGGGGGCAAGGAGGGTCAGTAACCCCCTACTTTTTTAGGGAAAGACTAAATTTTTATTTCATTTTCTGAAATTAGAAATTACAAAAAAGCAATAGTGTTCGGAAAAACTAACTCATTTTTTGATTATTTTTTTAAATTTTATTCTCTACCCCTATACTTCCGGGTCTTTTAAATGTCAATAAATTTTTTGCCGTCTCACTTTTTCCACCCAACCTGGCACCCAGTGGTTCACACGGGGGCGTCCAGCATGTTCGGTTTTCGGGTCCATATTCAGCGTTAATCATTCTACGGATGAGTGATAGACGAATTGAGTGAGAGCTATTTGAAAAGCAGTTTTTAAGTTTCGATATGATTCAACATATAGAATTGTATCGCTGGCATTTCTAATTTACTCCTTTATATATTTTACTATCAGAGAAATACAATAAAATATTCACTTTTTTAAATCCATCTTTCCTGAGCTGTCGCGCGTGAAACCGCGACAGGGAATGCTATAATTAATATAAAATACAAAAATAAAAACTTCTTAAACGGGTGAACCGAAGGCGGCTAGTGACATATATAATTTGGAGAATGGTAAAGGCAACGTAAGCAACTAGTGCCTCCTAAATGGTTAAAATGGTACGCTTTTTACGAAAACGTTTAAGTAACTGATTTTCTAATTTATAAATTTCTTCTAAATAATTCTGATTCTTCCTACTGATAACCTTAACTGATCAATTACAGATACAATGAGTTCTGAGAATCGTTTAGAGAGTATATTGAGATGGAGAGAAAACGGTAAGACTGAAGGTGTCCAATCTCGAGCGGAGAGTGTCTCGAACGACGGTATTCATGTTGTGGAACCAATTCTTAACTACAGGTACCATTACAATATAAGCCAGCAAAGATCTCCCAAAGAGTAAAGACACCTGCATGTCATCGATATGCGGCATTAAGTGCACGATACCATATAGAGATGGTGGCTTGAGAGCTTTCTCAAAGCCTTGCTGCTGTGCTAGTAACAACAATTTCCAAGCAAACTGCACAGACGCCTGATGGAAAAGGGCCTTAACGTACTCTTTTCAATACATCGAAGAAGAAATCTGGCCTTTTGTGAAGCCAGAAACAAGATTCTTGGATGAAACAAGATCGCAGACCATGCCCTCTTCTATCGCGAATCATGACTCGGTACACAGAGTGATTCGAGTGAGATTTCGTCTAGAATGAGCCTGGGGCCCACTATTGTCTTTCCAATTTGAGGGAAAGCGACCACTTTGATAGAAGTAGAGTTCCTGTGTGGGCAATCATGTTAGATGGATGTTAACAACTGCATGTTTTTGATGCGTGTACTGTGGCAGTGGCCTAGCAGCTGTCTAAGAATGGGGCTCTTGAACTTTAATTATTATATATTCCTGGGAGTTGTTGGTAATGATTTTTTTTTCTTCATATAAGATAAAGCGAGGTCACAGAGAGATCAGCTTGTCGATGATTTCCTGGAGGATAAGAGTATTGGTCAAAAAGTGTGGTCACCGAACCTAAATCCCATAAAGTGTGATTGCGATACTCAAGAAAGGTTAATTGCTTGACTTCAACTTTTCCCTAGATAATTCTGAACACCATTTGATATATTTACCGATAATATTGAAGAAAACGTATCTTCCAAAGATTTAATATCTACAAACATTGTTCCTATTTTAGCTTTCATTTGACTGATTTATAAACATCTAAACATCCCGTTTTCAAACTATCCTAGGACAATATGGGGACGAATCTCTTATTTTTAACAGTGGCCAGATGACGAAACGACACTTACGTCAGCACTGCCATGCCCAAAACTTCCGCAACACACCAGTTTGACCTCGACATTCATTAGGCCAAGGGTGGGGAACCTGCGGTCGCATGTGGCCTTTTTGAGTTTCTTATGCGGCCTTACCAGTTATTTACAAGTTGCATTGAAATAATATACTTGTTTGTAATATAATAATAATTACAGAACAATAACCTTTAAAATTCAGCTCGTGCGGCCTTTTGCCCAAATGCCGAGTGTCATGTGGCCTTTCAGTGCAAAAAGGTTCTCCACCCCTGCATTAAGTCCACTTACATGGCGGATGATCGATAGCATCGAGTCTTGAATTCGCGACCGTCTGGTCCTGAACCCGAAAGAGCATTTTTAAATTCCACTAGCAGTTAATCTGACGCCAAAGTAATATTCTAAGTGCACAATGGCGTCAATTCATATAACGTCTCATGACAAACGTAACTGCGCATGTCATCTGATATGCAAACGCTCAAAAACGATCAGCCATCCAAAATTAAAGTACTGCGGTGCATTTGACGAACATCACGTGAGTATGAAATGATTTCATACGAAACCAATATACGAAGAAAAATAACGAATTTCGACACAGTACAATGGCGCAGTATAGCTTTGTCCAAATAAATCGGACAAAAAAAAAAGCACAATAACAAAACTGCAACAATTTGGAACATTCCAAAGCATTTTCTTCGAATGAAATTTCTTTTGTATCCTATGAATATAATAATACGGGCGTTTTAATGTCACATTTATGTCAAACATGGAGAGGATACGGAATTGTTTTGAAAGAGAATGCGTCAAAAATTTTTGGGATATAAAATTCTATAACAGAATGCAGCTCACCATTGGTAACGGTAGTATGACGGAGTTCCGCTCAAAACGAAGTATCCGTGACACGTCAAAATAGCCCAAGCCATAAGAGCCCCGGTAAAATAGCCCAAAACAAAATGGGCCCGACAAAATAATGTTTTTTAATGTCATTCAGAATTTGAATTTGGATTATTTTGTCATGGCTGTTATGTCTTGGGCGATTTTGTTGGTGTTAATTTGGCACGGACAATTTTGACTTGAGCTATTTTGTCGGGGCTATTTCGGCACGGGCTATTTTGTCGAGCATTTTATAGCTTGGGCTATTTTAACGGTGTATCCGAAATATTATTGCACCTCCACGTCTAATTTTGAATTGTCCTTTTTATGATATTAATTATTATTAATTCGAGTTAAAAATTTAATTTGAAATAAAAAATGGGAAGTGAATTGCGCTCGTAATTAAGATAAGCTTTTGGAATATTTAAATAGATATATGCTTACAAAAAGTACTTTTAAAATTAGCAAAACCTAAGAAAATGCTTATTTTTTTCGAAATGCTACATTTTTTTTAGATTCCATTTAATTGAAAAAAAATCAACTTCATCAAATAGGAAAGCAGAGTTCTCGTTAAAACGGGGGTCGCTCATCGAAGAAGCTTTCAATAATTTGCCTAAACATAATCAATTTTGAGAAGTTAACGGTCCAAGCTTGCTTCAACTGCGCTAATATCAGGCATCTTTTGACAGCTGGAAAATTCTCAAAGACTTGACTTAACATAATCCTGTGCCTTGTTCTTGAGCTTGGGACTACTTAGTTTAGGTGGTAATTGCAATAGTTCGTCTCTCTCTCTCTTTTGGAAAAACTGGCTGAAATGAGCTCACCATTGTGAAGTCAAGAAATAGCTTTAAATATTTTACTATGACTGCAACACCAGTTGCTTTGAATCCAGCAGACCTTCTTGATTTTAGCTTTATGAGTCATAAAGATACAGCATGTGCTCGTTCACCTACTATCTCCACTCAATCATCCTATTTTTAATCTCCAAGTGTATTTTCCCCGTTTATCAATGCCTGTCGATAAATATCGTAGGTCGTTTTCATCAGCTTTTTCGATTCCTTGTGCTCTTAAGATAACATATCATTTTATTTTATTCTTCATTAATAGCCCAAAGAATAACGTCGATATAATAAGATTGTGAAATTTTTGGATATTTTACACCTTTTCAAACCACTTCTAAAAATTTTTTATTCTATTTGTGTGTCTTAACTTACTGAATACTTTGTTATATGGATTCTGAATTTACCCGTAAGTAAATTTTTATTGGCAATAACTAGCAAGGTGGTCTAACATTTTGTCCTTACCTGTAATTTTAAAATAATTTAAAATAAAAATTATTAAAGATAGAAATGTTTAAAAAAATCCAGATAAATTATGATATAAAACCTTCCTCGATAGACCATTACTTCTGTGATATTTGATGCTCACAAATAGAGAACGGACTTTGAACAGCCATAATGTAAAGTTATCTTCAAAATGAAAGAAAGGAAGGCAAGATAACAGTTGGACTTTTCAATTTTTTCGATACTTTTTTTTTCATAATCAGATGTGTTTTACTACAGTCTTTCGCCACTAAAGGAATTTGTTTCTTGTTTTGTTTAAAACTGAATAATGTTTATTGCATTTCAGATTGTTTTGCTGATAGTTTTATCTCCGTAATTTACTCTACTTTCAGATAATAAACTGATAGAGTTGACTTTTACTGAGAAGATAGTCGACTGCGTTTACAAATTGGAAGCCGTCTCTGTCTTTTAATCTTTTCTGTATTACTTCACTTCAGCACTTTAATTTACATTTTGAATCTTAATTCTTATTAGATCTTTGATAAAATCTTTGATTTGATAAACAGATGCTAAATTCTGTGAAACATCAGAACGATAGAGTTTAGGAACTGGGACAGATGCTATAAAGCTTGAAAAATTAATTTTTATTAAAAAGGGTTTATGGATAGAATTAACGGATTAGAAATAAGTTTAAAATCTGTACAGTTGTCAATTAAATATTTGTAATATAAGCAAAAGATTGATTGTTTTTAAATTATGCAACTTTAGTAGCATTCTGTTAATGATTATTTAGTTTATGAAATTCTATTCTGCTACTGCAAACGATTTATTTATTTTTAATTTCTTTTGACAATAACTTTCTATTAATGATTGTGCTGCTACATCATTTCATTAAGTTGTGTAAGTTCATAAAACAATAGATAGCAACAAAATTAATGCAGTTATTGACCAAAACTATTCAGTTTCGTTTTTTTAATATGTTAAAAATGAGCATATAAGTCATATGCAATAAAAATAATAAAATTACATTTTCATTGTTTAAATAATTATCGCTTGCTTCTAGTCAGCAGAAAATATCGTATTGGAAAGATATCATCCAAAAACTAAACATAAAGAAAATTTTAAACCAAATATTTTAACATTCATGAAAACCTTAAAAAAATATTAAAAATGTATTTTTATACTTAAAATATTAATTATAAAACCTGCAGAAAAATGTGGAAGTATTTATTTAAGACTGTAAATGCGTCTCTTTTCTCACCACAGAATTTGATAACACTTTTCAAGCAAGCATTTTGGTTCTTTTTCTTGGAAATGTATCAAAATGGCTCCCAAAAGAAATTATTTAATCAATTTTACACTAAGAATTTTATTTATTACACGACCAAATCGCTTTAGCAAATTCTGATTAAGAAGTCATTATTTGGTCATAGACTTACAGAAGGAACCTCAAAAGGCGCAAATTCGGATATCTGGTATTATTTATTTCGACAAGAAATAGGAGATTTAATATAACTTTGGCAGGACTAGGCATAATTTAGATATCTTCCTATTAACTTCAAACTGAGAAAAAAATTGATGCAACTGAAAGCAAAACATAGACTTCCCATTAGGCCCTTTTACTTTCTCGTATACGAAGTATACAAAGAGAAAGTATTGTAATCGTCAAAAAATTCGAACTCGAGATTTTGACGAATCTCCACGTTTTAGACCTCCCCGAGTCCGAAAAACACAATTTTGGAATTATGTCTGTCTGTCTGTCTGTCTGTGTGTCTGTCTGTGAACACGATAACTCGAAAACTATTAGAGCTACGGGGGTGAAATTTGGTATGTGGTCTTTAAACATAATTTGTAGGTTTCTGTCAACTTTTTGATAAAATCCGTCAGCGGGAAGTCTGTCTGTCTGTATGTCCGAAGTCATGCGAACACTATAACTCAAAAACTAGAATAGCTATATGGATAAAATTTGGTACACAGCTTTATCGTCATGAATGTAGGTCCGTATAAAATTTTGGGCCAAATCCGTCAAAGGGCTGACTGTCTGTCGGTCTGTATAATAGCATACTTGTTCAACTCCATGCGCATGCGTAAATGCCTGTGCAAAGAAGGGATACTCCGAAAACTTGGCAGTTTGCCAAAAACCAATTCTGGCGGCGAGATTTTGTAAGGAAGCAAACATTTAGGGCGTCTCGTTTTACTTGCGTATTGGAAGCAATCTCTGCGCATGCGCAAGCTATTCTCCTGTTTTCTTCTCCGCACGCGGAACTTGCATTGCTAGAGTTTGATAAAAAAAATAAATATTGCGAAGCTTTAATACATACGTATCTTTTTGAATATGATTCTTCACCTCAATATTTTACTATCACTATAATCAACAATGAAAAACCTTCTGATAGTCATTGCATTCTGGGTTACAGTTGGTTCGAACTTTTTATCAACGCAGGGGGAAGGGAAAAGACAAATGTTTGAAAAGTATACGAGAAAGTTTAGAGGAGGCCACTCCCGCTGGTTTATGCTGTTTTAAATTTTGGGAGTGATAAAGTATTGGTGAGCATCGTCAAAAAAATTTAAATTCTAACAATATGATATGCACGCAGAGCTGTTTTGAATTTTAATTTTTACGAAACCTATGAGTTTGTTTGAAAAGTCATGCAGGTTTATTTGTTTTCATTTTAACTGATTTTAAAATAAATATTCTTCATAATATTGTTCAGTATAAAGTATATATATAGTAGTATATACAAGGCGTCTACTCTAGAAGTGCCCCAATAGCTAATTTCTAAACTGTCAGAGTTCGGCATATATTTCCAGTTGATAAAATGCTTTATAAAACGTATGGAATCATATTTTATATTGTTTGAGTCAATAAATGTATTGCTGAAAAAATGACGAAGTCTAAATTCATTTTTTTCTTTCCCTCGGTCCTATTAGTCGTATTTAGTAAAATATTCTTGACACATTAAAATTTTAAACAAAATAAGTTTCGCTCTTCTGCGCCAAAATTGACCAAGTTATGAAGCTTTGAATGTCATAATTCTAGACCATTTCAATGGCCGCCTCGTGGAATACCCTCCAGTCAGTTCTTGTTTGAGGCGGTCGTTGATTGGCTTAAAAGTGAAATTCAGAGCTTCATAACTCGATCAGTTTTAGTCGCAGAACTATGGAACTTGTTTTGCTTAAAACGTTAATTTAACAAGAATATTTTATAAAAATTAGAACTTGGAGACTACTGAAAATTTAGACTTCGTAATTTTTTGAGCAGTATATTTGTTGACTCAAACAACATAAGATTTAATATTTTATGTTGTTTAAATAATTTTTCTAATTGTACGCATATGCTTATTTCTAACGGTTTAGAAATTAGCTATTGGGCAACTATTGAGTGGACATCCTGTGTATCTGAAAAATGAAACTAAACTCATTTGTTATTTAGCAAACGAATAAATTCTATCAATACAGAAAGATTATTTATTTAAAGGAAAGCACACTACAGAGAAAACTCCATTTACAGCGTGCTATAAACACACAAGAAACACACAAAGAACAAAAGCCACAACAAGTAAATAAAAAAGAAATGCACTAGAAAACAAAAAGATGAACACAGAGAATACACAAAATCATAAAACTTTTGCAAGCGTATATATAATTAAAAACGAAAACACATAATCACAAAAGCACTAAAACGCACTATGATACTAAAAGTCGTTTTAAAAAATTAAAAGACCATTTCCAAAAGGCAAGGGTTAAAAAGTCAAAACACGCAAGTACCGAGTCTTCTAAAAACACACCAGGAGTTTAAAAGTTTAAAAACGTAAAAACACTCTTCAGATAAAAAAATAAATTGCAACACTTAAGATAAAAATAAATTCAACCACGGCGCCAAAAACAGAGTACAAAAATTATAACCTATAAAAAGCATTAAAAAAATGATCGATTACATAAGAACACGGAATATCAAAACGCATAAAAATCTAAAATGTTGTAAATTATGTGGATATTTGAACTTTATGCATTTTGTGACTATAGCGATATGCAGATAGGTAAACAAACTGAAAGTTTCTAACATTCTGTTGTTTAATGAGATTACAAGCATTCTTATCCGGCTTCATCCAGGCATTATGCGTCTCTGATCTTTCTATTTGCTTTCTTAAACGGATTAAATGCCTTGAACTTAAGTAAACGAATTTCAAATTAAATGCTCAATGAAATGAACTCTATTACATTCTGACTCAAATGTGTTCCATAATATTTTTATACCTTGTAATAATCTCTTAATATCCAATGTAAATAATTATTAGGATTTCTACGGCTACGGTTCTGTGTTAATGAGATTACATTAAAGTTAAAAAATTATCTAAAATTACATTATATATATATATATTGAATAAAAATTTATTCTCACTGATGATCAATAGAAATTTACTGTTAAGTGTTGAAGGATACTGTTCTGTAATTTCGCGATGAGATCGAGCTGCGCCAGAACGTAAGCAAAAGTTCGATTATAAAAAACAACATACAGATTTATTTTTGTGTTTATACGTTAATGTGAAAGTTTTTAAATTTTAAATTAATTTTTGTCTTTAATCATTCCATTTTATGTCACTTAAGAGAGGGCTTCATTTATAAATTTATTTCAGTGACAAATGTAAAAACTTATTTCCATACATTTTATGAATAAATATACTTATTTCATATTTAATATCAAACATATGCATTTTATGTCAATGTTATCGACTTTTTCGTGAATATATAGGAGAAACTAGAGATAACTTGACCCCCATGGGCACTTGATTCTACATGATTTCCTCAGTTTGTGAACTAATTGATCATTTTTATTTGCCATCTATATGACCTTTGTTCCTATGGTCTGTTGGAGGGGATTTCCATTCCAATCTGAAACGCCATTGTGATGGTGTGTAGGTAAATACGTTTTAAAGCTCAAAAGTAAACTTTCACTTTTTAATTCCTTTGTGGACTGGAAGTTTACTCTTGAAGATATGATGAATTAAAATATTTCTGGGTTTTAAGAATACTTTAAACTATAATTTGATATACGTTGTTATGCAATATTTTAATTCTAAGCGGTTTAATCTTTAGATTATTTAGAAAAAATCAAGTTAGGAATACTGGATCCAAACCAGTTAGGGACACTTCACCCTACCTAAAAACTTCAATAAACAAGACTTGATATAGGTAGCTACCTTTTAATTCTTACTGCAACGATGTCCGTAACCGACTGAAATATATTCTGTGGTTGGGATCAAATTTCTGGTGCTGTTGTACTAGCAACTTCTCACCTTGATTATTGGCATAATAGCTAGCATTTTTGGCAGTTGAATTTTATATAAGAATAATTACTCGGAAATAATTTTTAAATAATTATTTAAAGAATAAAATTTCTTTTTCACGTGATAATTTCAAATAATACTGAGAGTTATTGTAACAAGAATTTTAAAAGGAATTGAAATTTATTCATTCTATTTTTTGCTTGCTTGCAAATAAACGACTTTTATTTTATTTCTTATTTTAATAAAAATCTTTTTATCGAAGTGTTTGTCATCGTTTGGTTTTATTTCGCCATTTCGGTTGAGTTCTTCTCTTAGTTGGTTTGATTTTTCTCGAAGAATATATTTTTCTTCTTTTCTTTTTGCATCCATTATAATATTAGGATATCCGAGTAAGTCTATTAATCTTTAAAAATTTCTTGTTCTGTACAGCATTTTTTAGATCCTTTCTTTTCATTCTGGAGCTATTTTATTCCATTCTAATTTTCCAAAACCGGCAATTATTCAATACACTAGTGACGTTGTGAGGTTTCCAGTTCCATTGCTATAATTTTTATCATTTAATTAAATCAATATTTTTATTTTTTAATTTAATTTTGACCTAATTTAATTTAGTTTAATAACTAAATTTAATTTAATGACTAGACTAATTTAATTTATTAACCAGGTTTTTATTAATAACAACCTCGTTTCATAGTTGCCATATAATTTAATTTTCAATATTAGTTTCATAAATATTTTTTGATAATTAAGACTCTTTCATTTCAGAAGTTTTAACATAATACCTGAATTTCGCGTACATACAGATTATCGAAAGAATGTAAGTACTCTTTGCATGTAGGGTCAAGTATCCCCAAAGCATATGGTATCCCTAAGGTTAGAGATACTTGACCCTAAATCATTTCGTTAAATATCATTTAATCATAAATTTATATCTCATTTATGATTAAATGAGCTATCAATTCACCATAAGTCCATTTCTCATTCTTGAAAACAAATCCTTTTATGATACTGACTATAAAAATATTCGAGAAATGTAAGAAAAATTAAAACTATGGTCAAATATCCCTAGTTTCCCCTATATATATTTTGGTAATTACCATTTGCCAATTTCACAAACAAAAAAGTTGTTGTTCTGATAATAAAAATTCTGGTATGTTGTTCAGCATTCTGACATGGATGGTTGATCCTTTTTTTGATTTGCATGTTATGAAAGTAGAATAATTCTAAGAATTAAAAAAAAATGACATAGACATTCAAATACAGTTCAAAAATATTATCTTATGAATGTTATTGAAATCAGATAGAAAATGAAGCGACAATAGACAGTTCCAAAAGAAGAAGAACCATAATTCGATTATTTTCTGCTGAAGAAATTCACTTGTCGCTTCCGAAGTTTCTTGTGGCAAGACTGCCTTCGCTTATTTTTCATAGTAAACAGGCAAAGACATGTTTCAATTTTTTCAAGAAACCTGCAACTGCAGCTACCTGGGAAATTCCAGATATCTGGTTTGGAATGTTTTTATTCTGGTTTTGGAATCAGATGTTTTAAATCGCCGATGTTGCACATTTTGTTTCGCAAAATCACAACAGACTTCAAATAATATAAAGAAATGGATGACTGATAAATTCTATTACGATCGTTTACCAATGAAGGCTCTACGATTGAAATGAAAACAGTACATCGTCTGATTACAGTACCTCACTGCCAGGCTGCAAACTGAAGCAACCTTCCGTCATTTATAATGTTTAAAGACAGTGGCGGACTGGCCAGGTTGTCAGCTGGCCCGTTGGCAAATGCCCCCCCCCCCTTTGCACATAAGTCAATATGTGCCTTCGATATGTATGTGTGCGAGAGAGAGACGGAAAGGGAAGAGCTCTTTTTCCAGCAAATTTCCTATGCTCCCTCACACTTAGTTTTCAGTTTGCTTAAAAAAATTCTCGAAATAACAATATAGTTCCAGATATACAGTATGCTATACTCCCACAAAATTATCTCAAATTCAATTATAAATTTTACTTCTAATAATATGTATAATACTTGTAAACTGTAATTAATTATATATATAACAGATTTTTAGACTAGGAATGCATTATCTTAACTTATTAACTTTAATTTATTGTATTTAAAATAAATAAAATTAAAAATATATATACTATGGCACTGTAGATATGAGTGGGTCCCCATTGACTCCTGGCAACTAATATTTTGAGATCCAGTCCGCCACTGTTTAAAGATTCAATAGATGAAAACATCTATCTCGAACAGTAAAATATATAATGTCAAAACCTTTATCTTTTTCTTTATCCTGAAAACTCAGTATAGGCAATAGAAATCTTTCAATCATTTTTAGGGCATTAATATTAAAGCTGTCGCTATACTACTCGAACATCATTTTATCGCAGAAAATGAACATAAAACGATAAATTCGAGCTAGTCGTTTAAAACAGATTTTATTTGATTTGATTTGAGGGAGTTTACTGGCGCAAAAACCATCGTTGATTATGCTGCGCCAAACGTATGGTGCGAGATCAAACATTAGTTTAAGAGATTGTTAAAAAACTGTCACACGTCATGACCTTTAAAATTGAGAAGACTGTTTACTAAGATGTCTACTCTACACTGCACATGATGAAATATCATTATATATATATGGTCGAGGACCAGATTTACGAGATTCTGCCCAAATAGCCATAGTGCAGCTTCAAAATGAGACGTTAATCTGATTAATCTATCATCCGAGTTCATCGATCGTTAAAGTTTAATTATGTAAAGTTGAAATCTGCCTAATATTTTTATGTAATATCACGAAAATTCGTAACAATTTGAAATTATTGAAGTATTATTACTCGAATTCATAGAGCGGCGTTTGGCAAAAAATTACTGAATTCACTGTCAAACCTTCAATCAACTTTTAAGATTGAATTGGTGATTACATTCAGGGAAAACTTATTAAGTATCACTATGAAATTATTATAATAGACGAAATAATGATTATTGTCAACAGAAATAACGCTATTTGCAGTCGAAGATTAATTTAAGATAGAATGTAAAATCTAACATGTGTTATTTTGGAGTCTCTCGATGTAACACCCCTCTCACTTCCATGTCACAAATAGTTGAAAAATAATATATCACAATAGTATTTGTAGAACTTATGAAGGGTAAGACAGAAATAGCATTGAGATACAATTTCGCTTTTACGCATGCTGCCGATTTACATTATTATTATTATTATTATTATTATTTTGCCTGTTGTGAGTGGCTGCCATATAAAATTTGGCATTCATCCAGATGAAGAAATAAATGAGTTAGAGTTCTCAGTTCTTGGTCTTTTTTCGATTATTTTCAGAAAATTTGTGATTTTTTCAAAGGAAAACAATTATGGATTATCCTTGCAAATTAATGGAACCCGGTGTAGAGCAGGGGTGGCGCCAGAAGAGGGACCGGGGCCATCGGGGTTAAATTTTGTATCCCGTCGAGGAAAATATTTGTACGGGGTATTCAACTGTAGTTGATAAATAATAATCTGGCGAAAATTTGAGACCAATTTCATTACACTCGTCCCCCATACAGCAGGTAGTGCCCCCTGCCGGGCAAACTCTAACGCCATTCCTGGTGTAGAGAAAGACTCCCTAGATTTTTCCCAGTTTTACTCTTGGGCATTCAGGTAGATATTTCCAAAAGTTACGTAACAATATTTCACAAGGGCATGTTTTATGTTTTCTGAATTAAGATGCAGCCACCGAGTTGTGTGCAGCCGTAGAACAAAACGCGAAGACGCCAACCTTAAACAAAGGTCCATCAAAGAGAACTCGATGATTACTTCCTTGTCATAACGTACAGAATCCGCTGAAACACTCGCATTCCGTCCCAGGGCGTAAAGAACGTAACTGCGCTGTGCATCAGTGGCGTCAAGTTATGTCGCTCTTTTCACCCAACAATGATTTTCATAAAAAAGAAAAGGAACGCAGAAAAAGAAAGAAAGCCATCTTGCTCTTACGTGCGGCGATAAGATGAAAGGAGACTGAATTTATTGTTTTAGGCTACGTCGTGCGAGACAATAAAAATGCAGATGAAAAGGGAAAGAGATCGCATTCGAAAATAAAGGTGATTCTGTTCTGTCGAACGGGATACGTTCGCTTTTTAAGGATACATGCCACTGGAAGCGTTCACAAAATGCAAACGATTTTTACTGAACAATTAAACAATTAAAATAAAGTAAATAGACATGGATTAGCTGAGATAGTTCCTTTTTTTTTTACTCCATTCTCGCCTTGTAAAAATGTCAGGGATTGTATTGTTTTTCATTTAAAATAGAATGGTTCATCTTCAAAAATTTTTAAATGCTCGGTTTAATTTTGAAAAAAACGTTTCTGAAAAATTCTGCCTTTTACTATACGTAGAGTTCAGCAAGTATTAGCATATCAGTATCGTAATTCCCTCTAATCTTATTAGTTTTTGTTAGGTATAGACTTAGGCTGTCCTTAGTGTGAATGACAATGCTCAGTTGAAGTAGAATTTTATGAATTTCTTTTAATAGGAAAATATCTCTTAAAACAAATCCGTATTTCAGAGGTGTACACAATGTGGATGAATCATTCTGAAGAAAATTTGATAAAACAATTAATAACAAAACAGACTGCTTTTGTCACTTGACCTTTTCCTGCTTCCTGCTACCTTTTCGTAATTTATAATTAAATCTTTAGATAGTTTTTTTTTAAAGTTTTTTCCATTATCCCTCCTCCCCCCATACTTATTTATCCTATATATCCCCTTCAATATTTAGAAAGTTCCAAATTGAAGTTTAGAAAACCTGGTCACCTTAGTCAATACCTTATTTTGCGTGATTGACTGTAAGTGTGGGGCATGAAAATTAGGTTATTGAATAAACTGAAAGGAGAATGAATAGATTGAAAGAAAAATGGGCAAAATGTACAATTTGGGAAAAAAACTGTTAATAGTAATAACAGAAAGATTCATGATTTAAATTTCAAGCACATTATTTGATTAAATTTCAAGTATAAGTACACCAAGTGACGTCTTACCAAGCTCCAAAAATTGCTAGTACCATTTTTGTTAAAATTATGAAAATGTTCCAATTGTTAAGAGAAGGCGTGTTTACTCTTAAATGTCACTGAAAATCTAAACCATTAACTCTTTGCAAGCTCGGTTTCATTTTTCATTTCATTCTCAAAGTCCACACATTCGAGAACTCACTAATTAGCATTAATTTCGCCTAACCCAGCTTTAACGACACAGCAAACGCGATTCTGCGTCGTAGCATGGATTTTTCTTCCAACTGCGCTGTAGCTATCTGTAGATTTATCTTCGAAGAACCGTTTCTTTTGTACATAATGTATACAGGGTATTTTTAAAAAACGTGGCGAAACTTTAAGGGTAGGCCAGGTATACAGAAATAAGTCATTTTCACAATAGAGCGTGGGGTCGGAAATGCAAAAGGAATTCGCTATAGGGAGTTTTTGTCAATGAATTAAGTGAAAGAAAAGGACACACCAGATGAAATGGCAACACAGAATGAATAGAATATAAATTTACAATGTCACAACAACCCAGTTTCATGAATAACAACATGCGAAGCGCGTATCGCTTCAGCTGGCAAGTCCTTTGAACATCTATTTTGAGTATTCCACAGGTATGTTGTCGATACTGCGTTCTAAATGCCATTATCGCATCTGTCAGACTTACAATGCTGTTATTCTTACATTTGGGTTGTTGTGCTATTGCAATATTATATTCCACTCAATCTGTACTGTACATTTCATCTGGTGTACCCATTTCTGTCAGTTAATATACTGACAACGAGCCCTCTGTCGTTATTCCCCATTGCATTTCCAACCCCATTTTCTATTGCAAAAATGACTTGTTTCTGTACGCCTGACCTACCCTTAAAGTTCGGCCAAGTCTTTTTTTAAACACCCTGAATATTATTCATATTATTATACATATTAACATATATATGTTAATATGTATAATAATATGTATATAATCTGTGCAAAATAAACTGGCCCAGATCTTGCCCCTTTTTTACTTGAGTCAATATAATTTTTAGCGAAACTCTAAAGTACGAGGAACAGTTCCTCTTAATTGTCAGTTAAATTTGTTTTTCAAGTCTAAATCATAGCTTTTAACTTAATATCATCAAGCTTTTTTTTATTTTAAAATAGTTTACTTGTGATGAGGAGGTATAAGATTCTTGCGATCTAAATTTCTGTCATCTAAACATCCGTTTCTCTTATACAAGAGAAGAAAATTTAAAGGAGATTCGAACCATTAGTCCGAAACATCGCAGCATGATAATGTTTTAGGTTTGATTCGTCTGTGTGTTTTTATATTATTTTTAAAATTTACTCTTAGTTTCAGCAACAATAAAGCTCGCACACAAAATATATTTAATACTGTCGCATCGAAGTAACTAAAACAATGAAAAGTATTGTAAAATATTCTTAAAAATATTTTTAAAAGTTTATTAAAATTAGAGAAAAAATTGTGCAGAAATAAAATTGGAATCACTCAAAAGAAAATAATTTTAAAGAGGTGTAACAATGGCTTTTGGGCAATAATATGCTCCGAAGTTTTTGTAGGAAAATATAAACATTTTGATTAATTTTTAATTAGAAGTCCATTTAAAAATCTAAAAAAAAAATCGTGGTGAACACCTACTATCCTAGAATTAACTATGTGCCAAATACAGTAGCTCTAGGTCGAACCCTGTGGCGCGTTTAAAACATTTTTTTGTATCATGCATGTTGCATCACGATATTAACAGATTGTATCCAGCGCATAAACATTACCATGTTAAAGATTGTAACTTGAATAGCTGATTTGATAAGAAAAAAAAGGAATATCATTAAAATTGATTTCATTTGTACCAACTGATTGCAGATAAATAAAAAGAAAAGAAAGCTCATGGAAGAACTTAAAAAAATATATAAGAAATCGTTTGCTTTTTTATAGACATCTAATCTGAAAAATTAAAACGATATTATTTTGCTTTCATAATTATCCTCATATCCTTTTTTACGATATTTTTAATAAGCTATTTAACACATTTCTTTTGAGAAATTCCAAGTGAAAAATCTTAAACTATATAATCGTTTGCTGTTTCTTCTAAGTAGTTTCTGAGTAGTTTCTTCACTATTCTGCTTGCATTTATTTATTTAGTTCAAAACACGAAGGTGCTATCTGGTTTTTGAAGAGTGCAGCGCTTGACATCTCGGTTTTCGATCGAGTTGAAGTCAGGATCGCGGTTATATTTTTTATGTTATTTTACCACTTACATTTTTTCCCCTCTCTGGTGACATCGTTTTTCTCTTTTCAACTTCATAAGCTCTAATATGCCTTTCTTTTATGTGGACGCATTCTTTCACTTTAAAAAAATGTAATCAAGATACAATACATATCATAAGTGGCAATAAAAACTTCGCTTGCAGTCTTTGTAATTAAAACAATTTCAACCTTGTGAGTTTACTTCCACATAACAAATATTTATCATGAAAAGAGAAAATTTTATAATTTCTGTATCTTACGGAATCTTGAAGATTTGCGAAAACTGAATAGTATTTCCGAATAAACTTACTATCTTAGAGGACTTTGCTTACAGATTTCAAAAAAAAAGAACCCCAGTTCACTAAAAAGGTTAAAAATAAGATGTTAGTACGCCGAAATCTCCCTTCCGAAATTTGAAATATTTCATTTTCAACGGCTACAAAAAGTCAGCCAATTTTAAAAATAAAAATACTTATTTTTCTGAAAATTTCTTGATAAGAGGCACTGGAAAACTCAATAAAACTTCTCTTTCACGTTATTCAGTAATATATATATATATATATAAAATAAAGAAGTATATAAACAAAATGTTCCCCTAATAGTGGCTTTATGAAGTTTAATCACTTTAGAAATTTGTAGAAAAAAAACCCTTTCAAGTTAGAATTGAATTCGGGAAAAAAGGGCCAGAATGTTTTTATGGCATCTTCAATTCTGAATAAAACCTAATACAGTACAACCCCGGTTAACCCAACTAAAGGAGGTTTTGGATAACGATTTCTTCGGTTAAGCCATGAACATCTATTACAATTTGTATCTAATTACAGCATATAATTCTGAAATGTTTTGAGTGTAAAATGAATTCAAAACTCTCTTTGTAGGCTACATTTATGTTCTTTTTTAAAGTTAACCCTCCGTCTTGTGCAGAATTCGAACCGACGAATTAGGGCCGAATGCGCCTGACAGACACAGGTAAACAATATCGTAATTGATATTTTTAATAATCATTAATTTTAATTTTAGCATAATAAAATTAATCATTGATTTTCTAGGGGACGCTAAAAAGAAAAAAGTGGGAATATCATTGTAAAGAAATATCGCTTTCGGGATTATTTCCGTGCAGTATAGTACGCATTTTTTGTATTTGCAATTTCAGGGGCATTTCGGATAACCCGGGTTTCGGTTAACCGGAGTTCGATTTACTGGGGTTTCACTATACTAATACTTTTCAAAATTTCGATTCGTTTATTTTATTAAAATAGAATTGCTAACTGTAAAATAAGTGCCACAAACGTTTTCGAACACCAAAACATTTTTGTATAAATCCTTCGTTGCCAACCTTGTGTTTATAGCAGAAGTTACAAGTATCTCTACTAATAATAAAAGAGAATGTGTGTGTGTTAGCGCTCTACAGGTCAGACCCCTGGATCTGGAGCTACGAAATTTGGCACAAACACACTTTGGAGGGTGAGAATGTGCAACTCGGGGCCCTTTCTTTGAAATTTTAATGAATTAAAAATTAAACAAAATTTTGGTATTTTTCCTTAATAACTTCCGAAAATATTACAGCACAAAAATCATTTTTACTTTGTTTCTGTTTACATTACAATCCGTTTTTCATTGTTTAAACAAATATTTAATTACATATTTCTCTTTCATTGTTGTAATCTGAGATGATATCCTAATACATTTTGCTTTCATATTTTGTTTCATCGAAATTTTTGCGAAATCTCTAAACCAAGCTCTCCGAGATATTGCTTTGCTTACATTAAGAAATATATCCAGTGAGCTGAATGGTTATGGTTGCTATGTTTTCATTCTTTTCTCAGCATCCAGCTATTATGCGGCTGGCCACAGATTGTGCTGCGTCATTTTAATGTTGAAATCAAATGCATATTTTACAAGAGGAATTAGAAAGTGAAGATAGTGCCGAGAACATGAAATTAGAGGTTGCATGACATGGTCAGTTATTTGACTCCATTAGGAACATTTATGTAGGCAATGGACAGAAGCGGTCCAAGGTCACTAATAGAACATGGGTTAAATATCCACCACAATCTGAAGTTTAAAATTATGTTAAGATAAACAATAAATATAAAATGATGCAGGATTCAATTGAAATCATATTCCCAACGAATAAGCTGGTCGCCAAAGGCGGCTAGTGTACAATAAATAAACATTTTCGCGCAAATTCATCGATAAAATTAGCGTCTGCTCTTTTTTTTCTACAGTTTGGGGACGTTTAAAATATAGTTTAACTTTTACATATTGTACTTTTTAAATTCGCAAAAATATTCTATTTACCATCTAAAAGTACCTCGAAACCTTAAGGAAACAACGGAAGATGTACGATAATTGATTATTTTTCATCATAAAAATGTTAAATTCAGATGTTGCTTAATTAATAAAATTATTCCATTCAACATTTTACGGTTTGATAAAGCGTTTCAAGCGACAACAACAACAAAAAGAACCGAAAACACGATCGAAGAGTTATCTAGACGTTGTCAGAGATTTATTGTCTGAAAATTCAGAATTGTTTTGTGGGGTAAAAATTTCTACAGAATCCAGTGAGAAATATCCCTCCTCAGTTCCACTAAAAACCGTCCAACAAGTGCTGAGATCAGCTAGCTTACATGGCGATCCGCCAGAAGAAATTGTTTCGTTCGGCTAAGTCAGAGGTTCCCAACCTCTATTCCCTCGTGTACCCCTTGCTTAATCTTTATATTTTCGCGTACCCCCTACTGTCATATCCCCCATCAATGCAAAGATGTTTTTATTTTCGACGCCAAAACAAATAAAATCAGTACTGTAATAATTTCGCATTAACTTATAAGGATGGCTAAAAATTACACTCTGTAATAAGCAACTTTTCAAGTGGTTTAGTTATTAGCAAGTATTAACTTGGGGAAACAAAATTATATGACTTTTTTAAAATTCCCTATGTTTTCTGGCTTCTACCATTACCAACTTTGGTTTTACGTACTCCCAACAAGTCCTTCGCGTACCTCCAGGGGTACACGTATCACAGGTTGGGAACCTCTGGGCTAAGTTATTTAGACGTGATCAGAGATTTATTGTTTGAAGATTTGGAATT